>CM021719.1:6844793-6877660 GCA_011074415.1 Stictonetta naevosa
GCTGTGCACCTCCCTGAAGGCATCAAGGCATCAGGTCTCCTCATGAAATGAAACTGCTCTGAGACTGAAGTTCTGAATTCTTGTAATTTGTTCTGAATCATTTTCAAATGGCCTCTGCAGGTGACTCAACCTGGGAGGAAAAAGAATAAAAATCACAAAACCACATTTCATTCATATTTGAGATGCACCAGCAGTCTGGGGAACAGGGCACAGATGGCTTCGTGCTGCCGACACCTCTCGGCAGTGAGCAACAAACAGCGGGTGACTCCAGCACTGAACCAGGGCAGAGGCAGCAAACAGGCACTGGATTCTTGCTCCAGGTTCAAGAATCCACCCCAAATGCTTCTACTACTAGAAATGAAGGGTGGAAAAGTTTCCAGCACTGAAGAAACCTCTCCTGCAAATGCAGGGAGGCATTCCTGTAGCAGCACACAGGGATGTCCCTTGACCAAGGCTGGTCACGTTGCTAACATGCAGGGCGTGGGTCTGCCCATGAGCACAGGCACTTCCAGAAGAATGGATTGTCCTCTTCCAGGAAAAATGCTCCTGGGCATTACTGAGAGCTGCAGGAGAAAATATCAACAGTCCAAACCCAACAAAGTGGATCAGAAAGGGGGAAAAAAATAAAACAAGGTCTGCATTTGGTTTGGGAGGAAATGCTTCGTTTCAGGCTCAAATTTTTCTCACGTTTTAATTTAGAAAGTAAAACCTTATCGTACTGAATCTACTTCCTCTCAGGATGTCTCTCCAAGTTAGAGAGAAATCCAAACCCTTCACTGCAAGCACTCTGCGCTTTGCTTGCACTGTCCCCTTGGCAGGGACGAACAAGAAAACCCGGTGGCACTTCAGGTGTGCTGCAGTGGGACTTTGGGGGACACTGTCCAAGAGGTTCAAGGACCAGGCACCACGCAAGCACAGGGACCGTGGCTTAGGCTCTGCACGGCTTGAAAGGATTTGAAACCCAGCAGTCTGCGCTGCCCGCAGACACTTTTGAACTTAGCAGGAACCCTGTGGTGACACAGACACACGGGCCAGAAGTCACCTTATCTGTGACCCAGATAACTGTTGTGCAGGGGCCGGCTGGGACTCAGGCTCACACCCACTGCATCTGCTCAGCAAGAGCCAGGCTGACCCTGAAAGGCGTCCCAGCCCCTCTGGCTGTAAATGCAGTTGCTGCGATGAGGAGGGCTGCAGGGAGCCCCAGCCCTCGCCGGAGGCATCTCTCCAGGGTGGCACTGGTATTGAGGAGTGACGCTGGCTCGGGGATGGCTTTTTACCATTTCTGCCCCCAAGCCACTGGGGCCATGGGGGGGGTGGCAAAGAGACTGCTGCAGGACAGGGAGCATCCCCAGGACAGGCCCAGGCTGCACACAGGACCCTGGGGCTGGGCCTCCTGACTGCGGGCACCCCCCTCACTATCGCCTGCCATCACTCACAGCCAGGAGGAAGCGGAGGAGGGCATTCCCCCCCCCCTCCCAGCAGACAGAGCCACTGCATGAAGTCATGAAATCGCCTTTTCTCAGCGATGCAGCAGACACAACACGCAGCAGCTTCCGGCGCTGGGGGGGCTGTGGCGCAGCAGCTCACGCACTCCGGCCACGGCTGCGCTCCCCAAGAAGCAGAAGTCTGTGCTGCGCTGGGGAAGTCATTTGTGGCCGGTGGCCCCAGGGCAGTTTGCAGCCCCTGCTGTGCCAGGGTGGCTGTGAGGGGGCAGCAGGAGGGGAAGGAGATGTAACTTCCAGTGCTCCCTGCCACCTGCAGCTCTGGGGCTTAAAGAAAAGCCAGCATTGCAAACCCCACCCAGGATTTTTCTTTCTTTCTAGTGAGGATTTATGCTGAATTACCATCTCTAAGCACTTTGCTCCTCTCTTCCCCAGCACGTAGCAGGGCTGTGAAGGTGCCACAGCCTGGTGGGGGTGGTGGCTATGGGGAGGGGAACCCCAACCCACTGCGCTGCTCCAAGACCGCAGGTCCAGCATGTTGGGCTGCCCTGCAGGCAGAGAGAAAGGAACAAAATCCAAATCAGCATTGCCTTGGAAAAAGAAAAAAAACACTACTACAAAACAAGCAAACAAAAACAAAGCAGAAATGAGACTTTTTGATGGTTTTCAAACAAACTGAGAGGCACAACAAGCCTGAGCACTCTGCTCACAGTCCTGCACTGCCAGACCTGGCAGGGGTCAGGGTGGGCACTGGGGGCCACTTCTGCTGCCAGCCCCATGAGTCTTGGCAGGGCCAGCCACGCCACTGCAGTGAGGACAAACTCACTACCTTCTGAGTCCAAGTGAAGGGGTTCCTGGGCACAAACTGCCAGGCCACAGCCAGGGCCGTCCCCAGACTCCTCCTGCTCTCTTAGGACCAGTCCCAGTCAGGGTGATGCAAGCCTCCCTGCAAGCAGGATTTCCTCCTCAATAAACACAAGCAACCTCCCCGGGCAGAGAGCCGGGCCCCAGGCCCCATGCAATGGGCTCACACGAGTGGCTGCAACCACTGCAGCACAAACACCTTAGGAATAATTCACCAAGAAAACCCCTATCTCATAAACACTTCAGACCATGGCTGGTGCATTTCCTTGATTACCAGCCCCAGACTTTTCATTAGGAATTACTTATTAAACGGGGATCTAACCTTTCTCCCGTCTGGTAGCAGATAACAAGTGTTTTATTAAGTCATCGTGAGCGACCAGCAGCTAATGCAAGCTGCATCTGCTGTATCTGAGGGCTCTGTACTTCATTAGCGATGGATTGTTATGCCATTTATAATTAAGTGTTTTTTGCTTCGAAATACAGTGCAGCAAGCAGCAGCAGCAGCCACTGCGCAGGCAGATGGGACTGGAGAAGTGTCCTGTAATGGTGCGTGCTGCAAGCATTGCAGCACCTGCAGGTGGAGGCAGTGCAGCCACAGCTCGTGTCGCTACCGGGCAGCGGGGCTCTGTGACATGTCTGAAAGCAGGGGCTGTGCTTTTCCTCACGCTGCTGCCAGGGGGATTTTTACTTGTGCCACATTCTGTTGTCCCATTGACTTTAGGTGGAAGATGGCTAACATGAGCAAGGGAAATTATGTGATTCTCACTGGAAAGGTTTCAGGTGAAATTTCTACTGTGAAATTTGGCCCCAGAAATGAGTTTTTGATACAGCTGAGATCAACTGTAGCAGGAATATCACCTACAGCCTTATCCCTAGGAATATCACAGCCCCCTTGACTTATCCCTGTTCAGCACAGACCAACACAGAATCTCCCAAAGCAGCCACTCACCCTGAAGGAGGAAAACTAATGAAAAGAATAATTAACAGATGGCTTCATCCCTACATCCAACGCCAATAATTTAAACCTGATGAGTGAGGAAAGAAAAACCACACTCCCATTATTTCAGATTCACTAAGTTTGGTCAGTTGGGTTGTGTTTTTTCATTAGCATGCTGTCTTGCGATAAGTAATTTTCCTTAATGCCTCAAATCACTCTTGATACCACTGTGGTGTTCCTGTGGCCAGCATGAAGTATGAGGAGGTCACAGCAGATGTGTCTTTGCTGGGATGGGGTTTCATTAAATGTGAGCGACCACAGAATTTAACAGTGGAGCCCAGCACCACTGCCCACTAATTGCTTTAGCGTGCTTCTGGTACTGCCACAATTTCACCTTTCCAGTATTGGGATTTGTCTACTTAATCCAATGCCCTTCATCAGGATTGTAGGAAGATAGGGCGTTGATACGTAAATACCACTTCTTCTGTCTTCAGTATTTCTTCAGAATCAAGTAGCCATGCATTTAGCCCAAGAGACAGCCCTGCCCAGAAAACATCTCCTTGCATCAGGCCTGGAGGACTCCCAGCTCTGTTTCCCCAGTGCAATAAAGGGCTATAATGGCCCGGCAGTGACACAGCTCAACAGCATCACATTTCTCAGATGAGGAAACTGAGGCACTGGCAGGGAATCACTCTCCACCTACGGTCACCCCACAGGACAATGCTTATCTGGGAAAAGGCAAAAACTGTGAAAGCATACCAAAGAATCAGGGCACCTCTTGGGTGCTCCCAGCACTTGCAGAAAATCAAATGCCTTTAAGGCAATCAGAGCTAAAAGCCCAAAGACATCCCTCAGAAGCACCAGGCAAACCAAGCAAAACCCTAATGCTGCCAAGAAAGCAAGGACAGGAGCAGGGCCTGAGCCCAGCCCCAGCAGCCCTGAGTCCCAGCCCCGCTGAGGGAGTGCTCAGCATCCCCCCATGGCTGGCAGACCTTCTAGAGGCTGCTTGGAGTCATCCCTATTGAACGAACGCGTGGCATTATGGCTTGTTTTGCTTTAACTAAGTAAAATCCATCTGTGTTATTGTGCTATTTCTATTCCTAAATCTTGCATTACATTGAAAGTCTTTTAAACCATCTGCACAAAAGGACTCTATGTGGTTTCTAGGGCATTTTCTGTTTAACTTGCATTAAAGTGTACCGAAGAGCTACAAGTGCATTAGTGGTCCTGCTTCCAAATTGCTGTTATAACCTTTGCCCTCAGCCAATCAATCTTGCTGACACCCATTAAAATGAGCTCATGGTGCCGTTTTTATGGCCGGATTAAGTGGTATATCTGTAGCTCAGGCGGTTCGGTAAGGGCGTCACACTGCTAATGATTTCTTTATTGATCTTTAATGATTTCCTACATTAGTACAAGCAACATTAGCCTCAACAACATGCTCTGGGACAGACTGACTAAATAATTCACTGCAGCAAACTGTGATCACATAACTGCACATTCCTCCTTTGTGTTAAGAAATGGAGGTGGAAGCTGTGTAATTATATTCTCTGATATAACAGAGAAAGCTGTTCCCCCCCCCCCCCCCCCAGTTTTCTCCCAGCCTCCCCACCCCCAAGCCACTGACAGCCCTGTGATGTGAAGAAATTTTCCCATAAGGGGCCAGGGATCTGCCCCAAATTACTCACCAGAAGAAGAAATTATCAGCATGGTCAAGGCTTTGCTCTGCTTCTGCCAAGGAAATGCAGTGCCTCGGGGGCCATGGGGACATTAGGATGAGCCAGGGTCTGACAGGTCTCAGCATCAGGGCACTGCTAGGATGATGCTCAGAGGAGACATCACTGATGTAAGATGCCAGATGTTGCCACTTACCCATCCACACCCTGGCACACGTGTTCGCCTGCAGGACACCCCACAGCCAGTGTTTCACAGCCACGACAATATTTAAGGTCCAAATTCCCAGGCTGTGGTTTGCTTCATGTATGGACACATGGGCAGTCTGGGGAAGTGTTGCACCAGGGCTGCCTGCGAGGGGAGGTCTGAAGGCTCCCGGACATGCTCTGGCTTGCTCTGCTTCACCTCTGAGGAGCAAGGAAGAAATAAGAGGTTTAACAGTCCTTAACATATCAAAATGAACTTTTAAAATCACTGGGATGAGGCTGACTTTCATTCCTAGCTGGAGTTCAGATGGAGGTCTCCCTGTGCCACCAACACACACAGGATGGTTTAAAGGAAACCACCTACAGAGCTCACCTGTAGAGGAATGGCATGGCCAGCACAAAGGCATCCTGCAGGCAAAGTGCTCTGCTGTACTGGTGGTAAGAGCAGCAGGAGAGGGTCCACGTGTCCCAGCTCCACACCAGTGCCATGGCAGGGTCACACAGCTGCCGGAGCGAGCCAGGCACCGAGTGAGCAAGGAGGCTGCCACAGCCACCTCCTGGCCACAAAGCCCAGGGGAAGCCCTTCAAAAGCAGACTTGGCAGCATCACTTCATTATTTTCTTGGTTCAGCCTACCCCAGAGGTTCTTCTTTTGGTGGCACACTGAGGATCTAGTCCAGGATAGGGAGAGCTGCTCCCTGCCAGCTGCTGGCCACTAAGCCAGCCTGCCCAGCTGCGTGGCTCGGGATGCACCAGGTGCTCAGGTGCTGTGAGAAATACAGCTGTAATCTGCAGCCTTTCTGCCAGGAGGTAATGGGGAAGCACTGGTCCCGCTGCCGCACCATTTAATTGGGCAAAGCACTCAGTGGCGTGGGTCAAATTCTCCACGGGTGCTGGTGTAAAGCCAGATGAGGCTGGGCATGCCACAGTCTTCATTAGCGTAACTGGTTGCAAACCACAGCTCTTGACCTGCAAATAGAAATGATTTCTTCATTAATGGAAATGTCAACAGTGGGGAACCTGTGGTTTCTAATGACACAGCCATTTTCATCAAGCATACAGACAAACTATTAAGAAAACAAAAAACTGTGGCCTTCTTCCCTCTCCCCCGACCTAATGCAGGGATTTTTTTTCTTGAAATGAAATGTGACACTTCGAGGTCGTGCAGAGAAGGAGCTCTTTCCTACAGAGAAACAGAGTTAAACCTCACCATTACTCAAATTCACAAGGTAAACCCTCCCTGATGCTATCACCAGTACATCAGTGACGGGAAAGGCTTCAGGATGGCACCTGCGAGTATCACAGCTTGGTGGTTCCAGAGAACAAGGCCAGAGGGGCACAAGGACATGGGGTGGTTGAGACAGGCTGCTTTGGGGAGGGCTGTGTTTGCCTGTGACTAACGAGGTGTCTTAATGATGTTCCCATTCCTACTGCCCTCCTCTGTCCTCTCACCAGATAGCTGCTGGGGGGGACTGCTTGTGTGCCACAGGGCCTCTGGGCTTTCATAGAATTTTCCTGTGTGTCCTACAAATCACCACTGACATCAGGTGCCAGGATACCGGTGCAGACAGAGGAGGCACTGCAGCCAGTGCCTTACCCTGTCATCACTTGCCCAGCCACTGAGCATGCAAGAGCTGAGAGCTCCACTGGTTTATCTCAGTGACTAGGAAAAATGTGCTAGAAAAAGGATTTTTTTGGAGTCTTGGTACAGATGGGCCGGCTAAACAAATGAGGCTGCTCAGATGAGTCCAAATTAGAAGCCAGAAAAGACAGACCATGGCTCTAAACAAATAAACAAACTAAAGCAAGAGCTCATTTGCATCCTTCAGCCCTCAAATAAACCACAGAGGATATTCTTGGCAGAAATGCAGCGACAGCATCTAACACCTGTACTAAACTCTACTGTCAGTAGCACAACTTGCTGTGCCAATCCCATGTCCTGCACACTGGCCCTCTTACAGCACCCATCAGGCACTGCAGCAAAATCTGCCCTGCAAAACTTGCCAAGGGCTATCTTCAACCTCTCCTGCCCCGATGCTGCAGCACAGAAGATGTGCTTGTTGCTGTAATTATTTGCATGAGCAAAGCACCAGTGGCAACTCCGAGTTTGCATCATGCCAAGCAGAGCCACTGCAACCCAATGCCTAAGTTGGCAGAGTAGGATTTAAAAAAAAAAAAAAAAAAAAAAAAAGATGCACCAGGACGGCTGGGAGCACAAGATCCACTGTGGCCCCATGAGCACCAGCTCATGTGACACAAACGAGCATCTTAATGATGGTTCAGAAATGAAAGCCAGTGTCCAGCCTCGCAGTCATGGGCAAAGAGTGGAAAAAGTGAACAGAAAAGCCTCAACTGTGGCTAACAACAACAACAAAAAGTCTGCTTATTTTATTTTTCTGGGTGACTTTTTTTTTTTTTTTTTTTTTTTTATGGCTGTCCCTGGGAGGCTGAGCACGGAAGGTAGCAATGCTGCAACCTCAGTTAGAGAAAGTGTGTTCTCTACTGAGCAGAAATAGACCAAAAGGCAAGAAAACAAACATATAAAACCAAACCAAACCAAAATAAAAACAAAACACATTGAAACAGAGCACTCAGACAAGGTAGATGCTCAGAACTGATCCTGCACTCCAGAGAGGCATTCTCAGAGCAGACTCAGTTGCTGGGTCCTGACCTCATGAGGCTCAGGCCCAGCCCTCTCCATGCTGCCACACCAGGAACAGCACAGGGCAAACATCCCCTGCCCTTGATACACGAAATACCAGCTGGGACAATTCCCCAAAGCTGGGAGCCGGAGGGGATTTTGTCCCTGGCTGGCTGAATCACAGCCCCTCCTCCCTCCTACCCCCCAGAACTGCAGCCTTCTCAGCTCAAGCTTTACAAAGTATTTTCCAATATTATGTTTCCAACACTATCCAGCCATGCCTGTGGACAGAGCCTCATCACATGCCCCATCAACACCCCTCTCATCCAAGCTGCCCTGAGCTCCCGCAGGAACTATTTCCCAATGGTGAAAAAATATCACAAAGCAGTGAAACCAGCTCCTTGACAGCAGCTCTGCTCTTTCACAGCCTGGAACACAGCCTGCCCATGGTTTCTTGAGGTGGACATCTCCACAGACATGATTCACTGCTCAAAAAGCACGCCGTAAAATGTGTTTCTGACAAATACTGCTCTGGTTAACTTATCAGTGGGAAGATGTAAAGGATACAGTCATCAGGCGAAGTCCTCAGCTGGTAGAAATCAGAGTAGCCCCTTGAAGTCAAGAAAGCAACGTCACATTTTATTAGCTGAAGCCCTGAATTTATGCACACATTTGGAGTGGCAGGGTGGTAGTGGCCAGGAGTGCTTTGCGCAAGGCTGATATGGGGCAACTGCATCCGTAAGAGGGAAGGCTGGTGGCATACACCACCTTGAGTAACTTTGAGTAATTGTTTTGTGTTTTTTTTTTGTTTTTTTTTTTTTTTTTTTTTTAAGGGGGGGTGGGTGGGGGAGGTAAGGTATAAGCTTTGCTGCACCAGAGGGAGGTGTCAGGTGGAGATGGATTACAATGAAAAAACAGGTATTTTTGTTCTCATCCATGCTCTTTATATTTATTCAGAATAAAACATTTATACTCCAGAGAAAGAGCATCCCCTGGAAGGAGCAGTTATTAACTGTTACTTAGGGGCAACATCCTTGCAAGGGACTGCCTCTCACAGCCCAAGCAGAAAACACGTCCCTCAGGCTTTCAGTCCTTTGGACACCAGGACAGCCTCAGCTGGGTGCTGGCAGGACTGACAGGCAGTGAGTGAGCTGTGCTGCAGGCCGCGGATGGTGCCAGCAGCCAGAACTGTGTGCCCTCAGAGCCTCGAGCTGCTGCTGGCCGTGGCCAGTGGCTCCGCCGGAAAAGCCACAAATGGCCCCTGATGCCCATCGACCAGGGGCCTGGCAGCAGGTGCCAGGGCCCCTGCAGGGCGTGCGTGTGGCAGGGACATTGATCGCCTTCGCAGCAGAGCAGCAGCCAAGGCCACCCGGGGCGGCACGGGGAGTACGACCCGGGCACCAGCGCCATGCGGGAAGGCCGCATGCCATTGCGTGTCCTGCGAGGGCTGCCGGCAGCGACTGCGACACCACCCACTGCACCCGAGGGCCCTCAGCTCGCCCACGGATCCCGAGCAGCGCCCTCAGGCAGGTCCCGGCCCCTCGCAGCAGCACCCCCTCCCTGGGCAACCGGCCGGCCCCAGCAGCGCTCGGCCTCGATGCTCCACGGCGGGACGGCCCAGGAGGCCCAGGCCCATGGCACCGGAGCACGGGGCTTTGTCTCCCTCTAGCGCACGCCGTCCCGAAGCCAAGGAGCGCGGCAGAGGCCCGGGGCGCGCAGGCCTTGCCCGGGGGGAGGGCGGCCCTTGCCGCTGCTCCCGGGGCGAGGCCTGTGGAGGAGAGAGGGAGGAGGTGCCGGCCCTGCGGCGGGCCGGGCCGGATCAGGCCGGGCCAGGCCGCGCCTGCCCTGCTCTGCCCGCCCCGAGGCGGAGAGCGGGTCCGAGCAGAGGCTGCCGGCCGCGGGAGCCCCTGCCCGAAGCAGCGCCCGGAGTTTGTCTCCTGCGGCGATGCAGCTGGGAGAGCTCTGTCACGTCCCCACACCTTCTGTATTGACTTTCCCAGTTTGTCCTGTTAAACAAATGTTCTGGCAGAGGTACAGGGGTACTTATTATCCTTGCACTACAATATCCAATCCACTGATATATCTATTATTCATTTATTTTTCTATTATTCATTTATTCACTGGGAATTTAGAGGCAATCAAAAAGGCACTCTTGGTCATTTTGCTATAAAAGCATTTTTGATCCTTTCCTCTGCCAATGCAAACTCGTCTCTCTCCCTTAAAATACATTAATGACCCATTACAGGGATGGGATCTGATGCCCTGCTTATATATAGGAGCGTCTTTGGAGATTTTGAAATTGATATAAATAAACCGAGGCCTGTTGTTAATGCGTTCATTAAGCAAGGGATGGGCTGGGATGAGGAACACAATATTTTCCACTCCAAGCTCTCCGGAGGCTCTCCAGTTGTAGATGTTAATGCCTTGGAAAAAAAAGAAAAAAAAAAAAAAGACGAAAAGACAAGTTGGGCTCTCCTGTCCTGCTCCCCAGAAGCCACAAGGACCAACACCAGTGGCTTCTCCTGCACAGGTGGCATGGGGCTGCCCCAGCTCAGGTACCAGGGTGTACCCTGGTGTACCCTGACACCTTAAAACCATCCCAAATCCCCAGGAATTATTTACCAGGCACCAGCATCCACACTTGGCTCATCCAGGAGGATGAGGCAATTGCAGAAGGCAGTGGCAAAGGTCTTATCCTCTGTCCCCAGCCCCACTGCTGTCCTGTCCATCCATGCCATGCTGTGGTTCCATTTTTCACCCCTCAGGCACATGGCTGTCATTGTAATCCAAGCATATAAATAACCTTAAATTAATAGTCACTGATAACTGAGCCAGTGCAGCTCTGCATGGTGAAGGAGAACACTGCTCCACTCTGCTAATGCATTCATCAGCACATTTACCCTCCTTGATTTTTCGGAGGCTGGGATCTTACATCATCATCCTTCCTGGGAGAGACATCATGGATCTGCAGGGTACAGGCCAGCACTGGCACTTCTGTCCTGGAGCCTCAAAGCCATAAGCAACTGGGGTCAAACTTGTGCTCACTATGGGAGATGTCCTTCGGCATCAGGGGGGTTCAGAGCAGATTCCAGCCACATGTGAAGGTAGAGGAGCAACAAGCAGAGTAGCAGCTTCAATGTTATTCCAACAACAGGTTAATATCATATGAAACACATTCAGGTATGTAAGTCAGTCTGCTCATACACACTGAGAATTTCCTTGATTCACCAAAGCAATGAGAGTCCGAAGAAACGGTCCTGTTCTGCAATGTGTGTGCAGTCTGGGCCATTGCTTTCTTCCTCACCTTCAAGGACCACAAGTCCCTTCAGGGTCCATATCATACTTTTCTCCCAGGAGCTAGCAGTACCCTTGTCATTAATTGTGTTATTTGGATGTGAAACAGCATTACCTGCCACCATGCCAAAAACTGTCTGCAAGGGGTGGCTTAGGAGGAGATTGATGCACACCACCACCTTTGCTTTGCATCCTCAGCAAGTACTATTTTTGAGTCAAGGGGACTTGCAGGGGAAGTATCAACCATGAAAATCCAGCAGCAATGGGAGAGCAAAGAGGAAAAAAAGAACTAAACAACTCTACTCCTATGCCTCTACTCCATCTCTCACACTGCCTGACAGAGGGACAGAAACGTCCCTCTCCCCTGAGTCACAAAAAGCGATCAGACTCATTCAGCAGGGCTGAAGGCTGAGTGGTAAGCTCCAGGAATGTAAGTGAGCACCCCCAGGATGGGATGACTGCAGCCCAGCCACAGGGCTGTCCCAAAACCTGCACCCTGTTTGCTGGAGTGGGAAAAGCACTGTGGCGCTGGGACCAGTGCTGGGACCAGTGCAGCTCTCACAGCTGCATAAGGTCTCCTCACTTCTCTTCTCCCCCGGTGATACTGCGGCCATTCTCAGCAGTGGTCACCCCCCCCCCAGAGGTCGCTTTTCCTCACTTCTCCCTTTGCTCCTGGCCTGAGATATCAGTCCCCAGTCCCACAGGTGCTTCCCAATCCCTAGCAGCTCCTTTTGCACGTGTGAACAGCGAGAGCAGCTTGTGCAGGCACCCCAACACACCAAGATCTCTACAAAGAGCTTCTTGCTCTATTGCATGGGGGAACTGGCCCCAAGCGTTGCCTGAGGTTGCTGAGCAAGACAAGGGCAGGGCAAGGCCATTGTGAACCCAAAACCCATCCTCCAGCCACCACCACTGCCTCCCCCAGCCCTGCCGACTCAGCACATGCTGTGGCTCACGGCTGCACCATGCTCCAGGGACAGCTTTGCACTGTCACCCACCACACAGTTACCTTTTGGGGTTGCACTCTGAAACAAAGCCAGAAAAGGTAGTTTGCTGGTGCCCTACTTCTTCTTTAGCATCTCAACTCTTCTTCCACTTCCGTAAGTGGCGTCTTTCCCCATATGGCCTCTGCTCAGGGGGACAGGCTCAGACCTGCTGCTGGCCTCGTCTTCCTGGAAGGCATTTCACCTCTCATCACCCTGCTTGCTTGGGAGGATCTCCCCACCCCAGAGAAAAGAATGAACCTTTGGATGGGCTGGAAATAAGGGCTTGGCTGGGGACTGGCTTGCTTGGCTGGAGATTTTGCATTTCTTCCAAAGAGCCCTGGGTCCAGCAGCCCAGTCACTAGCTCCCATAGCACCACGCCAGTGGCAGAGCCGAGGGCGGCCATGCCAGCAGATGCCCCAGGTTGCACACCCTCTCTCTGGGTGCAATGGCTTTTTAAAATGAAAGAAAAAAGAAAAAAAGAAAAAAGAAAAAAGAAAAGAAAAAAAAAAAAAACACCTCCAAACCCCCACCAAACTAATTTCATCAGCATTATGGAAAAAAAAAAAATGCAAACATTCAGGCTCCTGAGCAAGGTCTTTCATGGGTAATTCCTGCTGTAATTAACATCTCTGGGGTTAATGTATCTAAGTTTCAGGGGATAAAAAGACGCATTGTTAACAGCCTGCGCTCCTGGTTGTGTCCTGTCCAGGCTGGGGTTGGAATGACCAGGAAATCGCAGCTTTCATCTGCCATTAGTGTCAAAACAGCTGTTATACCCCGGAAATTAAAACTATTCACTGTAGTAAAGTTTTAATGTCCATGGTTTTATTTGACATCCTGTGACTTATGGCTGGACTGGATTCCCCTGCTCTGATCTCCTGGATTTATGAGCTTGAAAAATTCACCAAGCAACTCTTTCAGTGCCACAGCAACAACAGGCCCCACGCTGAGCTGACGGGGAGGGAGCAAAACACAGCTGCAGGGCACCCGTTCCATTCCCAGCACCAACAGAGAGGTCAGCTCAGCCACAGCCGAAGGAAGGAGAACCACCCTGTCCCAGCCAAAACACCTCTGCCCAGGTGCCCCGCACAGGGCTGGGCACCACCACCTGCAGCATTGCCTCTGACTTTACCCACAACAACACGGAGCAAGAGGCAATGGCCAAAGCACAGCACCAGGATGGGTGCAACAGAGCATGAACGGGACAGAGCTGAGAGCAGGGAGAGGCTGTGGAGAGGACAACAGGAGCAAGGATCTGACTTGCATTTCACAGGCAGCTCAGTTTCCAGCTCAGTAAGCTTTGTGCTGCTCTGTCCTCAGGAAACCTCCCCACTGCCCGAGTGATGCTCTGTCTGCAATGGCTGAGTACATCCATCAGCACATCTCTGCAGGATGACTGGAATGAAGCATAGGAAAAGGGACAGGTCCTGCAGCACTGCATGGGGACATAAGGCATGATGGCCTGCACCAGCCAGTGCTGGAGGTGGGGACATGCTGCTGCAGGAGAGAGAAAAATCCACTATGTAACTCACCGTGGCCTCAAATTGTCCCATGCATTTTATAGTCCATGGGTACCTTCCCAGCCACAGGTACCTCCCTGCAAATTTCCATGCTGGTCCATCCACCAGGGATTTGCACATCTGGGAATAAAGAGAGGCAGCAGGACCCTGCACCAGCTGCCACCGACGAGAGTTTTCACTGCAGGCAAGGCAAGCAAATCAATACTGTGTCCTAAATCTTAGGGAAGGTTATGCTTTGCACTTTATCTCCCTGCACAGGGTCAAGGAACTACAAGCTGCCAGAGGGGAACACAAATCCAGGAGAGCAGTGCGGCTCCTCAGTAGCGCTGGCTGCAATGGGACAGCGGCTGCAGCAGGAGGCTCTTGCTGGAGCTACAGCAGTAGCACCCTGGATTTCAGCAGGCAAAGAAATGCTTAACAGATGGATTTTGCATCCATCCTTGTGGCTCCTAGAATATCTTCATAAGCCACAATGTGCCCTTAATCCCACAACAAAATCAAGTCAAAGAGCAATTAATATTCTGATACCTGTGGCTAGCTGAAGTGATATAGAGCTGAAGAATTCTTTTTCCATTTCACTCCAACTGTGGTTTTGTTTTTTTCCAGCCATTCTCTGGTCAGCGGTTTTAGGGGCACCAAGGTTCACTTTTGTGGGTAACCTCCGCTGTTAGCTGTTGATTTAATTAACTCAGGCTCCTCTGCCTTCTTGACCATACCAACCCCAGCAGGGCTGGATTTCAAACACAAGCCCTGAGTATTTACAAATAGCGAGGGGTACTGAGGGGAAACAAAGAGCCAAATTTGTCTCCAGGTAGAGGAGGGAAAAAAAAAAAAAAAGAAAAAAAAAAAAAAAAGGAGAAGTCTGAACAACCGGACTCTGCAGAGCACTTTCTCCAGAGCATGGGGAAGGGAGCAAGGAGCAACCTGGGCACCAAGTCAGCACCTGAACTGCCACGCAGTTACTGCAGGTCTCAGCAAAGCAGAGTGTAGAGGAATGGCAATATTGTTTGCTAGATCCTAAGCATGATAAACAACAGTTGTTCATGTCTTTTTTATTCTGCAGTGGAATCAAGTGTTAACGAACACAGTTGATAGCGAACATTCAAGGTATAACCACAAGACCCCTCCAGCACCTCCAGCAGGCAAAACCAAATGGTAGCTCCTGCTGCCTCGTGGAAATCTGACTGTTCTCCCCCACCCAAAAAATAAATAAATACAAAATAAAAAATAAAGAGTTTCTGGGCAGGCCCACAATAGAGATGATCCCAGACACCAGGGATGGGGACCACGTTGCTCTGACACAGTCCCACAACTGCTGTCCGTGCAGGCAGCATCTACAAGACCCTGCCAAGTGGGTTTTAAAGAAAAAGGCTTCAAGTCCTCTGGGTTAGAAAAACAGCAGTTACCTACAGCCCCAACAGTATTTAGTAACAAAGTCACCAATCTGGACCCATGCAAGAAACACAGACCCCAGGGGCTTAGCACCAAGAAACCCCAGCAAGACCTGTGGACGTCCTTCATCCCCTGCTGAACTTCCCTAACCTTCACTGGCAGCTGAAACCCTGTCCGAGTGATTAGCTCAGGCAGGTGCTGCTTTGTTTTTAGCAATCTCATTGAAATTTAAATTGATTTGTTATTTATCCAACTGACAACAAAGAGAGAAAAAAAAGTCATAATTCTGTGCACTGGGGAGATTGGATTCCTGTATCACTGTCAGCTGCATTAACTTACTTCCTGGATCTAAATTCAATTAGGGCAGCATTCCCTAGCATTAATAAATCAATACCAATGCCATTTTGATATATTTTGAATGTCTTTCATTATATATTTCAGGGCAGGGATTAGTGCTGAATTAGAAGTTAATGGGACGTGACAAGGCAAATCAAGTTGGGTAAGTAAAACCTTAGAGCCGTTAGCTATAATTGCTTTCTGTTTCAAAAGATTGCTTTGGTGAAACAATGAGTTGTTGAACTTTTCTTGTTGGGAGTAGTCCCAGCCAGGGAGACTGTCTCCCTTTACAATGGAGGAAGAACAGTTAAACATGATCAGAAAACCTCCAGCAGGATTTGTGTCTGCATTGTGATAGTGGTATGGCATGTACTTCAACAGCATCGAATGCCTCCTGCAGCAGCATTTGGGGCGGACTTACACCCCACTTATCTCCCCATAGCTCCTGGGGCTTGCCATCTGCCTACAGCAGAGAGTTTGGGCTACGCCTGCTGCCATGTCACCTGCCACCAGCACCACACACTAGTTTTTATACCAAAGAGTTCTGGGAAAATTGAACTGATTTCAAGGCTCAATTAAAAATAGATGAGAGAAAACATTGGTGCTGCATTATGGAGTTTTTCCCCAAACCACTGTAACATGGTCATATGAAAACCAACATGAAAACCCACCAGCATGAGCATGAGCCCATCCATTTGATCTGCATGTGCACCCTGTCCCTCTCATCTCATCTCAGATATTTTTCCACAGCAACAGAGCAGACAAAATGCTGCACACAGGGGCTCATTGCAAAGCAAAGGGAAGTTCTCAGAAGTGACAGAAGAGCCTTTACGTGGGGCAAAGACAGTTACGGATATTGGGAAGAGCACTGGGAACAGGTAAATAGAGCTGCTGGCACAGCTAAAGGCATAGTAGGGCATCCTTAAGGCTAAATACAAAAGGCAGTCCAGGTTCTCAAGCTGGGATTAATCTCACTGACTCCCACAGATGACCTGGCCCTGATTTTGGCTGCCTATTTCTCTGGGCAATTGTCCTTTGATAGCCACTGCAGTAAAGGTAAATCTTCCCATCTCCTCCCTGCTGCACATGAGCCTGCTGCCTCTCAAATTGATCAGGACAGTACTGATAGTAGATTAAGTGACTGGCTATCAGTGACTTGAATCCTGTCCATCAATCACTCAGTTTGGTCCCTTGCAAAACATTAGTGAAGTAATTCATCAGAGCAACTCTTCCAGACAATAAACTAGGCACCTTACAAAATGGAGCGTGCAACTGCTAAAGGTCTTAAAAGCATTTTCCAATTATGAATGGCCTGAAGGGAGCCATTCTTGCTGCATCTGGGGATGAATAAAGATGGAAAATAATAGTATATCAATGGTATTGCAACTTTGCTGTATTAATCTTTTAAGAATTAAAGTTGCTTGTCCCTTCAAAACAGGAATGGCACAAGATGCCTCTGGATTTTGATGCATTAAAATTGGAAAAACGTGGGAAAGGGGCCTGATTCCTAACAGTTTCCAAAGTTTTGGGGCCAAGAACCAAACTTTCAGGGGGATTCTCCAGCTCCCCAGCTGAGCAGCAGTTGGGCTGATGCATGCAGAAGGCAGCAGAAGACAAATCCTGCACTCGGACAAGCTCATCACCACTGCTTTGAAAATATAGATGGTTTACTGAACCTGGGATCATCCAGGACCCCTCTCAAAACCAGCATAAACAGCTCAAAAATCAGAGGTCAAACAAAAAACCTACACACCCTGCCAGTTAATCTCATGCCGTCCTCCAGCTGATGTGGTGAAAGCCAGGCAGACACAGCCGTGCTGGCTACTCCTGCACCAGAAAGCTTCCTCCTCTACCAAAAGCCTTGCTGAACTCAAACTCCACAGCATCAGAAAATACTAGTGTTTCCTTTGCCAGGCAAGCAAGCAAGGCCCCAAGTTGCATTATGTTGTACATAAAATCAAAATATGCTATTAAGAGCAATTTGGAGTCAAGATTGCCCTTTGAAACCAGGTGTTTTCACTTTCAGAGGCACCATAAGCTGCAAGAATGGGACATTTATATGGATTTTCCATAGCTGACTTGGAGAAAAAAAATATGTGTGGAGCCAACTAAACCATAGAAACCTTAGAAAAAAAGTAAAGTTACATCCTTTTTGAATTCATTAGATCCTCCCTCCTCAAGCAGGCAGGTGCTGATCTCAACCATGGGTTGTACAAGGGAAAGAGGCATTAAAAGAAAAAGACCACAGTTTTGATCAAAACCATTTAGCCCAGACAAAAAACAAGTAGCTCTTTTTCTAAGTGGACTCCAAAGACTCATAAAAGGATGCTGAAAGCTGAATGACCTTATAAACCTCAGCCTCAAGTGTATATGGAGGCAGTGGCATCTGATGAGGTCCTGGAACTGCTGTGCCTGGCGGGAGCGCACCCGAAGGGCAGCGACCACCACCCTCCAGGAGATGCAAAACGCCAGACCAGACTGAGCCACGGCATTGGATCCAGGTCTGGAGGCAGGATCCAGCCCTCACACCCAGCACAGTTTGCAAAATGCCTCCATTGGAGCTTGGCTCCTCTGAAGTCCTTTTCTCTAGCACAGCTTTATGAGAAGCCAGAGACATTTTGGCCACATCTGCGGCTTGCCAAATTAAACAGGTAATTTTATTCCCACTTCTGAGCTACTATAATGCAGATTTATAACTCCTGGAGGGTCTGGAAAGTCAGCTATCACAGGCTTTTATTTAACTTGGCCATGGAGACAAAAAAAAAAAAAAAAAAAAAAAAAACATGCTCAATTAACACAAGCACCAGTGAGGATTTTTCCACCTCAGCTACACACAGCACACTCTGCTGGACATGCTCCTTTCATTGATTCAATGGTAGTAGCTAAATCTGGACAAAACACACCCAAAATAAAATCCAGGCCTTCCTGGCATTGCATCTCAAGCTCCCAAACAGGGAAAGCCAAGCGGTGGCATGCCAGACTTGGCCACCCTTACCCAGCCAGCAAGGGCCATGCAAAGGTGCCCATGCATCTGTGGCTTTTACTCACCCAACCATGCTCTCCCCAGACCCTTCCCTTGAAGCCTGCACGCGTTCGTGCACACACTCTTGGCCCTGCCCTCCTGTAAGAGACACGTGAACTCTACCCAGCATGAGAAGGCAACAGCCAACACTCAGCCAGCAGCTCCCTGCGACCGCCCCCAGTGCACTAAAGGGATTTATTTTCCTCGAGTGTTCAGATTTTATTTTTCAGGTCCCAATATCTTTCACATCAATCAAACAGCCATCAAAACTCAGCAACCCATGCTGCCTCTCCCTGCAGACCCCAGCCCAAAGTGCCCCTGGTAGCCCCATCCCAGCACTATGTGCCTCCCCCACCTTCGTGCCAGGTGAGACACTGAAAGCAGCCACGATCTGTGCTGGTTTCTGACGACTTCCTTGTCTCACACAGCAGCTTCACCCACTCTGGGGAGAAGAAGAAGAAGAATCAAGAATTGCTTTGCCCAGATGCATTGCACAACCTTTAAAAAAGCAGAAGCCCTACTTGCAGAGAAACCTGCTCTGGGCAGCTCAGACAAACCCCAAACCTCTCTGCCCACAATCTTGAGCAATAAGTTATCCCAACCATGATGGGGATGTTCTCTCCCCATGTTGCAGCTCCCTGAGCACAGCACAGCCCTGCGCACAGCCCCCAGGAAGGCTTGAGGTTTGCTCGAGCCGTGAGGAGCACCCACCCAGCTGCTGTGGTCTCATTTCAAGAGCCTTCATTCTGCAAACGCGGCACAACAGGGCTGGCCACCTCCTAGCCCAGGGAATGAAGGAGGAGACGGAGAACAGGGACTGGAAAGCTCTAAGACCCCACATCTGCCTAAGGGATGTTTGATTTTTCTTACTTTTAAGTAATTGCAGATGTAAAACGAACAGCAATTAGAGCCTGAGCTGCTGAGGCCCAGAGCTGATGCGAACTCCCATGTACAAATGTGAAAATTAGATGAGATGTTGGTTGACCCAAGAGGGAAAAATAAAAAATGTAAGTGTTTCAAACATTTCAGAAATAGAACAGGCAGTTCCTGAATTACCACTCCATTAATGGAGACTGCTTCACTGGCAAACCATTGAAATCTGCTGTAATCCCACAAAAATCAATGCAGTGATAGCACTACCAGTCTGGAATAATTTATGCATTTTCTTGGACTCCTGAGCAGCGTTTCTTCTAGGAGGCTCAAATACGTCAGTGATGGGGACAGTCCTGCAAGCACATGCTCACCTTAAAGCCCAGCCCCAGTGCCATCATCACTGGCAGGTGCTTAGAAACAAGCATGGGCAGAGGATCATTACTCAATCAAGAGCAATCAGATGCAGGACTGAATAAAGCAGGAAAAATCATGCAAAACCCACATTAACAGCAATCAGACCAGTAGCTCTCCTTTTCTAGATGAAACAAAGCTCTTATTTCCCTCCCTGGAGAAATTTGTGAGACTCCCTTTCACCAGGGTTAGAGCCTGTCACGAAGTCAGTAGGACTCGTTTCATGGACAAGCCCATCTCCCCCTACTTTTTGCCTTTACTTCAGACATGACCTTTTGATTTCTCGGGTAGAGTGTAAATTACATGTCGCCAGCATAAAATATTAAATCCAATTTATATTTAATTATTGATGTTATTATGTATTCCATAGTAATGGCAGCAGGAAAAAAAAATCTACCCCACCATTAAATAGCTTGGTTGCATTAGCAGCTTCTTGAGGTTAGATATCTTCCTCTGTTCCTTCTTAACGGTAAGATTGATGGGTATGGGGAAGTTTGTAAATAGTCTTCCAGAAATATTTTATATGATTATTGTACCTATAAAAGGGATCAGGGAGGGGGAGAAAGGGCCTTTGTAAACCGCTACTAATTATTTGTTCAGATAAAGGGCAAACAGCTTGGCGATCTGTGTGCATCTAATGCTCTCCAGCAACTCCACTGGAGGTCGGTTGCTCCAATAGCCCCCGCAGGCAGAGATGGGGCTATGGAAACCAGCCTGGGTTTAAGAAAAAAAAAGGCAGTGGAGAACCACAGTGGTTTTTCCAGCTGAGACTTAACCAGTGTGTTAAACTGAAGTTTGACATTTTTACTAAAATATTAATTGATTCTGCTTCGACTTGATTAAGCTAATTTTCTATCCATATATATTTAATGCCAGAGCGATCCAAGGTACACAGAGCTTTGTTGTGTAGGTTTTGCTTCTCTTGCCCTCCTGTGGAATGAAATGGATTTATGGATGTGTAGCACAGGCTGGGCTCCCGCTGGGAAAGAGCTCATCCAACCTCTGCAAACACCTTCGCAAGCTGCCCTGGCCAGGCCACACGTCCTACTGCCACCACTGCCCCTGCTCTCCTCCGGCCGGGGACGCAACACCCACGTGCTACTGGGCTGCAGCGAAGGCTGAACCTCTCCAAGGAGCCCTGAGCAGCTGCCACCCCCAGCTGCAGCAGGGCAGCGAGCGGCCACTGTTCCTGCTGGGCCCTGCCTGCTCCTGCAAGGGGCTGCTGGCAGCCACCACGCCCATGCCATCCCGTTCCTTCCCCTGCCCTAATGCAATAATAATTGTATTTCTTTCTACAGTGCCCGTGCCCCCTGCCTCATCTCCCAGCACAGCACAATAATAATAAAAAAATAACAATAATAATAAAATACCGTTATCCCCATCACTTAAAATTCAAATCAATAGATCAGATGGAGAGAATCTAACTCAAGAAAATGGAAGAGAAATAATTAATCTGGGGGCTGACAGCAGGGTACTAAGTGCTCAAGTGTCACCGTGCTGGGTGACAACCTTTGGGACTGGCCAAGCTATGGAGGCAAGAGGGGAAGTTCCTCCCCTTGAAGTACGTCACAGAGTTACTCCCTGCAGAGTCCAAAAGATTTGTTGCTGCTTTCCAGCTCCCACCAACACCCTGCCAGCATGAAATATAGCCAGGTTTGGCATTTAAAGAAATGCAGAAAGAGAAGACAGGCAGAAAGAAAAAACGAGACCCACAGGAACAATCGCATAGCATACAAGCGAAGAGAGCCAACGCATAGGCTCCAAGCAGCAGGTGGGCATGAAAAGCTGAAATACTGCTGCATAGAAAATAAAGCAATTTGGTTAACTGTCACAAAAGGCTGGTGAACTGGGAAGCCACAGAGCCCCCACAAGCCCAACCTGCCTTCCAGCAGCCTGCTCCTGTAAAGGAGGTTTATTCAAGCAAATGAGCGGGTTCCTTGATATTTCTCTCCCCTTCATTTGGACAGCTGACAAAGCTGTCAGAGTAGCTCAGCTTTGCCACGGCCCCACATGCTGGCAGCAGATGGACAGCTTCTCCAGTGAGAGCTTCTCAGCTAAACCTGCATGTTGAATGACATCAAAATGCTATGCAAGTTTCATTCCATTTCCTGAAGTATCATCTTAAAAGTCAAAACTGTCAAACACATTATGCCAGTGTTTCAAAATAAAGCACTCCCCCTGCTTAATGGGAAAGGTTTTTTATTTATTTGTTTTCTGCTTAGAAATGTTCCTTAGTGGCCTTTTAAATCTGGCCAGAAGCCTTTTCCAAACAGTTCAGAAGAAAATACTTTGTTATTTACTTATTTATTTATTTTTAAGTGGATTAGCTGAACGATTTTGTAGGTATTTCCAGAGAGGTAAATACAAGGTTAACCAGCAGCCACCCTATCCCTAGCACAAAATGGAACAAAGACAGGGACAGAGATTCCTGAAATCTGCCAGCCCCAAGACCACAGAGGACAACCCAATTCCTCCTGCAGTGTGTGAGCAGCAGCCCAAGGACAGGACAGCCCAAATTTTACCTTTTTGCTACTTTCCAGCCCTTGGTTTTCCCAGGGGCCAGACACCCGTGGAATGGTACAGACTGTACATCAGAAATTTTGACACCATGACAGCCCCAAGGAGCAACAACAACTTTCCCTGACTCACATTTTTCAAAGCAGATTCGGCATATTTTAGCACAGCAGCAAGTGACCCCCCCACACACACACACACCTTCACCAGCTCTCTGGAGAGATGCTCACATGCAGCAAAGCCACAGTCACAAGCTGCCACCCCCTCCCACCAGCTGCAGCTGATTAATCCCTATTTGCCTTCACCCTGTCAGTGCTGCCCTGGGGGCAGCTCAGGTACCAGGCATTTTATGCTGCACCTTATCATCCCCCAAACTGTGCCAACTTCACGTTGCAGGTCTGGGCTTCATTTCCAGACCTGCAGGACACAGAACTCCAATGATCTTTAACAAGATCTGTCCCTTGCTACACCCCCCTTGATTTCAACCAACCCCTCTTTTCCATTCCCAGGAAGGAAGCAAATGTTGTGCTATGCCTGCGCTGCTTCCGCTGCCACATCTGCATCCAGCTTGCTGACTTCCCAAGAAGCTGCTTTCAGCATTTCAAGCTTTCAAGTGTAGCGACTCTGTTGCTCCTATTTTTGGCACTCATATCTTGCCAGGTTGATATTTCCTTGTAACGTACTCATACACACTGGGTCCGTTGTTAAACAGGTGTAAGGAAGCTGAGCCCAGCAACTTCCCAGATCAAAAAAAATATATATTTTTCTTAAGAAATTCTTATGCCACATCACACAAGGATGCTACAGACACGACAACAGTATTAACTGTTGCACCAAGCCCTGTACTTTCCCCAGAGAGCGTCGTATGATGCCTTCCTAAATCATAGCCATGCACATGGGTAGCTGATTCAAGGATGTCTGCAAGAAGCTGCCATCAAAGCAGATGTGGTGCCAGCCATGTGCTGGCCCTGGGACCCGTGTGTCTTTATTACCATTCTCCTGCTAATAAGCATTGGCTTTTTATTCTATCAAATTACCCCCCTTTGATGCCTAAATCAAGTTCCAGCCAAGTCCTCTGCCAGGACCTCTGATCTGGCAGCATTGATTCCCTAATCACATTTGTCCATGTCCTCATCTCTACAGTTACTTTAATGGATGTTTATATATAAGAATTATATGTGATGTTTCTCATAAATACTTAGAGGGCCCCCAGCAAGCACCAGGCACAGGCTTTAGGGACCTGTGTGGCCCCATGCTTGGCTTTCTACTCCTAAAAGTATGTCGCCTTTTTTTTTTTTTTTTTTTTTTTTTCCAGAGGAGCAAAATTCAAGGTGCTTCGGTCTGTTTTACAGGCACATACAGACAAGACCCTGGTTCATGCCCAAGGGCAGCAATCTACCTGTTGGGGACACAAAGGGATGGCTGTGGGGACAGTGCTGCTGGCAGTGCAGAGCTGCGGGCACAGGCATGTCAACAGCCCCCCAAGATCACTGTCAACGCCTCGTGCGGCTTGCAAGCAGCAGGTGAAATCGGGGAGGCACGTGCTGTTCCTTCTGCCTGGCACGGTCTCCCCACGGCATGCAGCAGGCGAGGAGCTGGTCAGGGTGGCTGCTCCATGCGTGGCTCATTCCAGGACCTTGGGAGCAGGAAATCGTCAGGGCACTACCGCTGCAAGGGCCACGTGCGAGCCCTGCTTCTCCTGATGTCAACGGGAAACCACAGAAAAGCCAAGGCTTAGAAGAAAACAGGAGACACTGGTTTTGAAGGGAGGAGGGATGGCGAATGCCGACAGGTGGGGATGTTTTAGTGAGCACATTTAACCACTCAGCAGAGACTTGTCACTCACCTCAGACTCGGCTCAGCCCCATGAGGGGTGAGAGCAGAGGGTGCAGCGCTCTCCAGGGTGCTCTGTGTACTGCATACTGCCCAGGCGCTCCCCTCCCATCCTGTCCCCTCCACACGAGCCCCCTTGGGCTCCAAAAGCTTCAAGGGACGTATTTGTTTCCCCCTCTCCCACCTCCTCCTGGCGGTGTGGCATTGCCTGCTAATTTTACTCTGTCTGGCCGGAGCTCACAGCCACTGGTTCTTGTTACGCCTCCTGCAGAGCAGCAGTGCAAGCACGCAGCATTTTTGCAAAGTTACAGGGTAGCAGAAATATACTTGTTTTGTTTTTCCTTTGGCCACTCTGTCGTGCTTCCAAAGTTGGGAAAAAATTATGAAGTAGCAAGAGAGGAAAAAAAAAAATACATATTAGACAAACACATAAACTCCGATTCTGGGGGTTGATTGTACTCCAGAGCAGAAAGGAGAGGACAGAAAGATGGAAGAAACTCAAAATCCAGAAAATTAGAGTATGTTTTTTAAAAGAAAAAATAAACCAAAAAACAAACACAAAAGCAGTGACGCCAGCCCATCGTGCAGCATCCCTATGGAGATGGCCCATTGGCAGCAGCTCCTCATTATCAGCCCCAGCCAGGAGCCCTGCCCCGCAGCTGGGGTCCACTTGGGTGAACAAATACACGTCTTCTGCTTGTCTTTCCTGACAGATCCACTCCCTGCCAGCCCCCTCAGCACAAGTCTTGGCCCGGCAAGCACGTCTTCACCTCATGCCATTGTGCCAAGCCCCAGGCAGGCAGCAAAGGGAGGAAGGAAATGAGGATGAGCTGAGGATGATTAAGGGCATCTGGGAGAGATGTAAAATGTTAGCGAGAGGGAAAGCAATGAGGTGTATTAAAAGGAAAAGTACTGGCATGGAAAGGAAGGGATCTGGCACCAAAGGAGGGCAAGTAAGGCTGGCCAGAATGGCTAAGTAAGGGCTTGGAGCTGTGGTCAGTGCAGAAGCCCATGGGGCACTTGCTCAAACAGCCCAGGGAAAGCCGTGACAGCAGCGAGTGGAACGAGGAGCCACCACCTGCCCCCATGGAGGGTGAGGTCTGGGGAACCACTGGGGACACTGGGGGAGCGGCTGGGAATGGGACCTGAAACCAAGCTGCAGCAGAGGGAAGCCAGGGGTAGTGCTCAAGCCCATGAAGTTCCAATCACAGCCCTTCCCAAAAGGAAGAAACACATGTAACAACAGAGGGCATAGAGCACAAAATGCTAGGCTTTCACTCAAAACGTAAGAACTTAAGCTGTTGGTGCACAGGATGTTTAGGTGTGGGACTCAGCATACCCCTGGCACAAGGTGGGCGTCTAGTACCGCAGAGGGAGGAAATCGTCCCAGCAGCATGTGAGGAAGCTGTGGGGCTGGGCTTGGATCCGGCATGCAGTCCTGGTTAACACATGTTGCAAAACTGAAAGCCAAATGGAGAAGGAAACAGAAGGTGACAGTAAAGATACCGTGACTAAAGGGATCTTCCAGGGCTGGTTAGAGGAACTAGCTTTGCCTTGAGGTGGTCGGGGATGTGCTGGAGCGCTGTGCGCAGCCCCACAGATACCATCAAAATGCCACCCAGGTGGTTACGAGAATGACAGATAAAGGCAGCAGAGCAGGAACAGATTTGCAGAAGTGACACCCTCGGGGGCTCAGCACTGGTTGTCAGCTCGGCCTCATGGTTTCTCTGTTTTTCTCCCATGAAACAGAGATGCCCCTGCTCCTGCACAGCCAGAGTACTCACACGGGGAATGGCTCCTGAATCCCGCCCTGGATTAGCACCCTCTGAGGGCTTCCTGGCCCAGGCCGAGGGTTTGAGGGGGGCAGACTGTTGGTGCAAGGTGTGTGGTATCAGCATGCCTCTAAGGCCTCCTGCAGTTAAATAACCAAATGTTTTTGCATCACTGCATTTTCTGTTTTGGTGCATTCATTATAATGCACAAAGGAGGAAGTGACCACTCAAGGTACCTCCCAAAACAGGGGGAAAGCATTTGCATCCCCCCAGCAGAAACCAGTGCTGCCAAGCCTGCCCAGTACCCATGGATGCTCTAAGCAACTCTCACAGGAGCACTTCCTGCAGGATGACTGCAGAAAATTTAAGACAGGTTATGGCCTGGGGGACTTGAAGTACTGGAGGAGATCAGACTTGAGCTTGCATTTTCCTGAAGGACAAAACCTCCCCATGCACAAGAGACAGCTCCCAGGTTTGATTTTCTGCAAGAGTCAAACAAATCCAGCTTGCTCACAGCCCCTCTCTGCTCCTTTCACCAAAGCTTCACCATATTAAGCAGCTGAACTGCATCATCCAAGGAGTGTCAAATTGGTTTTAAATGGTTCTAATTATAACCAGGAAGTTTTAAAGTGTGTGGGTGGAAAGGAATGCATCAGATTAATTTAATAGCAGTTACCACGGTACAATAGTCCTTCAATTAAGAGTTCTTTCTGTCTTTTTTTTTTTTCCTGTAAATAATAAATGTCACAAATGAGAATAGACATATTACTTCATCAGATGCTTTGGCATATCTTGTCGCTGAAAGTCTTTCGTGCAGAAATAGTAGCTGAAAGGGTAATTTTAAAAGGCTTAGCACTCACTTAACACTTTAGAGGCCAAAATCAGCCCTCAGAAGAAATCCAATAAACTGCACCTGTTTGCATCAGAGCAGAATCCAACTCTGCAACCACAAAAAAAAAAGCCCTTATAGTAGCAGGACTGTGCTCTGGTGTCTCAGACACAAGCCTGCATCCTGCTGCTAGGAGATGCTTCCAGTGGCTGGGGAGACCACGGGACACAGCTGAGGGTCAGGGAGCCTGGGGACCTCAGCTCTGTGCCCTGGAAATGCTCTCACTTGTTTTCCATGTTGTTTTCTCAGCCCTCTGTATCCTGCACCATCTGTGGGGTGCCTCTGCAGGACACGCATGGCTGTGGGCATGGGTGGGCAGCAGGACCCCCTCTGGGCAGCGGGGGTGCAGAAGCTGGCCCTGGTGGGGTCTCTGCAGGCGGAGAAGGGCACGGACTACACAGGGGCAGCTTCCTCTCCCCCTCCAGCTTTGAACAGTGTGGGGGGTTGCTGAAAACCAGGTGCTGAGATGGGAAACCGTGTGTTTAACACTGCCGCTCTGCAAGGAGTGTCTGTGAGTGGGGCTGGGAGGCTGCTGGGCAGCCCCGGGGAGCAGCCTGTGCCCCGGCTCCTTCCCAGTGCTACAGATGGGGCCTTGTTAGCAGAGGTGATACACAGTGGTGCCCACACAGCCCCGTGTCACAATGTCCTGTGCCGGGGACTGCTCCCTGCTCTGCTGTGGGCTGCAGTGCACGCCTCATGTGTCCCTGGAAAAGGCAGCTAGTGGTCCTGTCTCTCCTCTTTGAACTCTCTTCATAAAAGCTAGCAAACTTCTGCACTAATTGCTTCACACCTGGATTACAGATGTGGTTTCCAGCATCCCTTCCCAGAGCCACACAGTATGCCAAGGCAAGTTCACATATCCCTGACCAGCCACCGCTGTCTTTGCAATTCATTTTTCCCTCCTACGTCCCAGCTGCAGCCAGGCAGGTTTCTTTTTGCAGCTGGAAATTTTGCCTGGATCTAGCTCCCAGCTCTGCAGAGGGAAACCCTCTGGCTCTGCCTGAAATAGCCTTTACTGTTATTTTTTCATCTTTAAAAGGTTTATTCTGGTGGGTAATGAGGGGGGAGACCGCTGGGATAGGGGAAAACCACGGAGCAACCCAACCCAGCCAGTTAATGATGAGGGAGGATGCAACGGAGACAAAAATACTGGGAAGAGCTAGCAGAGGCATCTTTAAAAAGAAAACCTGTGGCTGGCAGGAGAAGCAGTGAGGCTGGGAGGGATCGGGAGACGCCCCGACACCTCTGGGCTCCCCAGGACACTGGACAGAGGATGGGGGTAAGAGGGGCATAGCCCCTCTGCTGGCAGTGGGCACCCCACAGACTCACAGCACCTCTGGATTTGCGCCTAGGGCAATGTACTGGGAGCACTGGGGAGATCTGGCCCCTGTCCCCCCCCCCCCCCGCATTGCTGATGAAGTGCAGCTTGGGGGTAAGGTGTCTGCTGTTTACGAGCACCAGCTGTCCTTTAATATTTAATGACAGCTAAAGTGTGCTTCCCACACAGGGGGGCTCACTGTGGGGTTACAAGAAAGTGATATTCAGACTGGAATTGCTCAATCTCAGTGGTGGCAAAAAAGCATCAAAAATAAAATTTCTTGCTCCACCCTGCCTGGTTTGCTGTGGGGAGCCCTGGGGAGGGGAAGGGGGGACACAACAACAACAAATCAGGGGCAGTGGCACCCAAAACACCTGGGATGCCACCCCAGGAGCTTCTGTGGTGCTGCCCTCGCTCAGCGCTTCCCTGTCCCCACTAAGCCTCGCTACAAGGTCAATGTTTGCCCCACAGCTCCCAGAAGCTTCATGCCACAGGATTTGCCTTGCACACCATCAGGTGCTGAAAAACAGCAGAGATTGACTAATATTCCCCAAAATACGGCTTCATCTTTGTGATTTGTATTTAAGTTTTGCTGATGCAATATTGAAGAGATGACTGGAGGGACTTTGGTACTAAAAACAATGCACAGGAGGTAAACATGGAGATTTATTATTTTACCATTGTGGTTTTGAGATAGTTTATGACACTGGGCTAATAACTCACAAACCAAAATCTTTACCGATCAGGAAAAATGTTATCAGCCCCCTGTGCCCAGAGAGGCATCTCCCTTGCAGCCCCCCCCTGCTTCGCTGCCCACTGGGGATGTGTCCGTCCTTTGGGGCACACCCAGCATGACACCTTTGCCACGGGCCCCATTTTCTGGGACAGGGTGCCACAGGCTCAGCCCCTCAGCAGGGAGTTTCCCTGGGGCCAGGCTTGGGCTTCATCCAGGCTAGAGGGAAGATGAAGATCTTCAGGATCCCAAATCTTTGGGGTGCTTCTCAAAAATGAGATCTTGAGGAACATTTCCAAAGTCACCCCAGTGCCAGCCAGGGCTTAGCTTCCTGCAAGGGTGATTCCGAAAGCAGATTTTGGTGCATGTTCAGTTTTGCCTACTGCCCACGGCAGCAAGAAGTGAATTTGCAGCATCTGCCCTGAGGGGCTGCAGCCTCATGCTACACACGAGGAGTAGCTTACTGGGAAATGGAAGGCGAAGCAGCCCCAGCAGGGAGGGGAGCAAATCCCCGGTGTTCAGGGCAGGCCTTTGGTCCCACAGTGCTGCAGACTCGTTGTGACTCGTGCCAGGACCAATGGCATGAGTGCCCCCCTCCACGCTGCCCAGCTTGTGGCAGCTTCCCATCGGCCTCCTCTCTCGTAATCGCAACAGTGGGACCACAGGTCCCATCCTTCCTGGTTATTGGCAACTAATTAATTGCCACTTGTCACATTCCCCTGTGGAAACATCTGCTCCCACAAATCGATCTCTGCTGCTGCTGGGTTTGGGGAGCCTCAGAGACATCCCCAGCCCACCAGGACTGGCAGGGCCCATCAACTGCAAGAGAACCGGACTGGCACCTCCCGAATCGGCTGCGCATGGGCAGAGCCCCACACCGCGACACAGTACTGGGGAGGGTGTCCATGCCAGCGGGTGATGCTCAAGGGCAGCACACCGGCCAGGCTTTCCCAGCCAGAGCCTGGACAGTGAGAAACTCAGAGGTGAGCACCCCAGGCTGCTTGCCCGCTGTCTTGCAGCAGCATATTTCTGTGATATATACTGTAAATCTGCTTCATTTGAAATTCACGGTTAATGACTGAGTTGGTCTTATCCAGGAAACTCTGTGAGGTTCCGGCTTTTAAGAGAAAAGATGTAACCAGGCAGGAGTTGACAAGCACTGCAGAGAGCTGCCCCACTCTCTAGGCACTTAAGAAGTCTCCAAAAGAACCCTCACCCCCGAGGGATGGCTGTGATCTTCAGCAAGGAGAAGGCTGGGGAAGAGGTGCTTGGGGTGCCCAGGCTGTCACCTCCACAGGAAGGGTGCTCCTGCCCACCCCAGCAGGACTGGGGCTTTGGGTACATCATTCTGCGAGGAAGCAATGAAATTCCTTCTGTGTGCCACTTTGGGATCACAGTGGGAGCCAACAGACTGGTGTGGGGTCCAGCAGCAGCAGGAGGTCTGTCTGGAAATATTGCTGCTTCCTCCCCTCACCCCTAGGGCTGCAAATCCCAAATAATCCCACCATACATCCTCCAGCCCATCGTCCCAGCCTGAGCTACGATCCTGGACTGATGGAGTGTAACATAGAAAGGGAAGGCTTGGGCAAAGCTCACCGACAGTCCCTCATCTGGCAAAACTGTGGGACCCCCCCACCCCCCAGTCTGCCCCACGGCAAGGCTGGGACCGGGGACACCCAGCGGGACCCCTGAGCAGCCTCGGGGAGAAAGGGGGTGAATTTGCCATTTTGCCTACCCACTCGCTACTAGCATTAAACACAAAACGTTGCCTTCATTTGAACTATATGATCAGGAGCCTAATTCAATACAATTAGGATCATTGTTTGAGGGTTGAGCATTTAGCTGAAACCCTAAGCCAGTCCTGCAGTAATTTGGCTGTGGAGGAATTGATTTTGACCATCAGCACTTTCTCATTTTCAATAGAGTATGAACGTAACCAGGTTAATTTCTGTTAAGCACATTACCCAGGTACTTCTTGCTCTCCAGCCCAATGATTATGTGTCTGATCTGAAAGATTGTAATAGCAACCCAACAGGACACAAACTGTAGTCTATGATTGAAAGGAATAGGATTGAAAGAAAAGCAGCTTCTCTTCTACCTAAAAACAAACAAACAAACAAACAAAAGCAGACAATCTTCATTTTTCCCTCTCTCCAAATTTCTTCATGGTTGTAGTGCTTTCCACATGCAATAAGGCAGTATATTAGATCTGTTCCAATCAGTAAACATGTCCTGATTAATCTTATATTCAATACACTAGCATGTCTGCAATCTCATTTGATTAATGCCTTTACTGCAAGTTTGATTTGGTCCTATTCAAGTTGTAGGCCTGGTTTTCCTTTCCTTTACCCAATGCTTCTGCTTGCAAAGGGCTTTCCAGCATGACTGGAGCAGGGACACCTGCCTAACTCAGAAGAGCAGAGGTCACCCCCAGCACCCCTACCAGCCCAGCCTCCCCCAGGGCTCCCAGCCCCATGAGCAACCTGGACGCTGCCTCTTTTCCTGCCCTCCAGTTTTTGTCCTGATGACAGAGGGGATTTGGCCGTGTGTCAGATTCACAGATGTCGGTATGCCACTGGGATGGCACCACTGTGAGCTGGCCAGTGAGAACACAGCAAACACACATTTCACCCATGCTCACCCCTACAGTTCCCCCAGAGCCAGAAGCAGGGAAGGGTTCTCAGCCCCAAGGACATCCTTCCCCCCACTGCTGCCACCCATCCCCAGGCTGGGACTGGGATGAGCCCTGTCATGAGCCCTGACTATACATTACTCCTCCTGATCATCATAACGTTCTTCCGTTTATAAAGCACCTTTCATCACGAAGCAGGATGGAAAGAGGCAGCTGTTGAACAGCATGGAGCTGCACAGCACAGGCAAGGACAGGCAGGAAGTGGAAGCGGCTCCTGCAGCTGCTGGGACCACGCAGGAGAGCGGTCCTCACGCCACCGCATGCTGGGGCCTTATCACATCCCCCAGCATGCTCCCAGCTCCCTTCTGACACGCAAGGAGCCCATGTGGCAGGTTGCACGTGACAGCACTGATGTGACACACAGCAGCTGTGCAGGGGGCAGCTGCACCACACAGGTCTCCCGTGGGGCAGCCAAGGGGAGGAGAGGTTTCCTTGGCCGCGGTGGAGCACTGCACCTTTATGCTACCTCACGCAGTGCCTGCACCCGGCACACCAACCCGTGGTGCCGTGGGTCTGACCCACAGCATCGCAGGTCCAGGTTGTGGCACTACAGAGGTCTGTATGTGGCCTTGGACACACAAGCACTGACACTGCACACCCGAACCATGGCACCGTGCATCCAAGCCATGGTACTGCACACACAACCCACAGCAACACGTGGTGGAGCCATGGCATCGCGGCTCTGGCTCCCAGCAAACCCAGACGGCATCACTGCACACCAGGCTGGTGCTGCAGGTCTGTCGATGGCACCACATGCCCAGGTCAAGCTGCCCACACACCAGGTGCTGCAGCAGGGTCAGCCCAGAATTGCTCTGCGTTGCCCCCGTGAGTAGCGGAGCGAGACGCAGTGCTGCAGGGCAGAAGCAGCAGGGGCTGACACTGGCCATCCCGCTGTCCCGGCTGTTGTTTTAAGCACCACCTCTGTACAGAGCAAGCTGGGCGTAGTGCAGAACCTCACGTAAACCACGGATTGTGCTTTTCCTCCCTGCACAAAGAGCTGCTTCATTGTGAACCTGCGGCATCTTCCCTTTCTGCCCCATCATGGCTCTGGCATGAGGGTGAATGGCACAAACCCTGACGGAGCACTGACCTCACTGTTCAGCTACCCTCTCTTCATGCCCCATGATGCTCTCCCAGGCCAGGTACCAAGGTCTGTCCCAGGCAGACTGCGCAGCACCTCTGTGGGAAGTGCCAGGGAAGCACTGTGCTCCAGCTGGGACGCTCTGCCTGGCAAATAGTTCAGACTAAATGCCCAAATTCACTGGCTACAGGGACAAAGGAGTGCTCTGGCAGTCCCACAAGGCTGCAGCCATGTCCCGCCAGTCTGTTGGCTGTGGCTGCTGCTCACTGGAGCAGGACCCACTCCCACCACAGGGGACACTGTCCTGCCTGAAGCAGCCTCCCATGGCCAGGAGCAGGGAGCAGGACACCAACGTCAGGACCCACACCAGCGTCTCCAAGGGCTCAGCCAAGCCCTGTGGGTGGGAAACATCTTCAGGGCCAGGGCTCATTACCTAC
>CM021719.1:6877760-6907762 GCA_011074415.1 Stictonetta naevosa
CCCCCCCCACTGGGGCCTCTGTCACACTGGAGCCAGTAATTTTTCTGAGAAACAGCACAACCCACTACGTTCGCTGCTGCCCAGATTGTCTGAGCAACACAAGGAGCTTCATGCTGCGAGAATGCCTGTTGCCTTTGCAGAGGGTACTCAGACATGCACCCTGTGGACCCCCGATAATAGCGTCACATTTGTTGTACTGGCTGGGAGATAACTGATGCTGTTCCCTCACTAACCCTCAACCAGGATCTTCCCTTTTGAGAAAGACAAATATAACTGAGATGAGTCAGTTCCTCCAAGCTCCCATCCCCTGTACAATATGTAACTGGAATTTTTCATTTCAGCACTGCAGGGGAGGCATAACTGGAGAAGACAATGGAGTCAGCTACAACCCAAAAAAGCAGTGCCAATTCTGTGTGCATGAGAAATAAAAACATTTTTAAATCTAAAAATAAATTAACTGTAAATGACAGCAAGAGCAGATCTGCGTGTACTCACTGTCAGCCTGCACAGGACCAGTCCTCACTCCTTGGCACGAGAGGATTGGGTGAATTCCCTGTTCTTCCAAGCCAGACTGTGATTTGCAGCAGTAACACCAAGCAGGTAATGCACTCGGCACCTGCATGAGGAACTGGACTGTACGAGTTGGCATCAGACCCAAAAGCAAATCCACAGAAGCCAGGAAAACCTCTTGGGTTTTTATAACTGCATTATGGTAGTGAGAAGGGAAAAGAGGCTCCACCAAGCTCAGTGCTAGGCTGGGCCAAGGCATCACAGAAACATATAAAAACCATCCATCTTCCCATGATTAAATAAAAGGGTAGCATGCACACAAGCAGCCGAAGGCCCCACTCTGCAGAGGGACAGCTGAGCTGTGGCCTCTTGGAATGGAACTTTGTCATGGAACGGAGCCCATATCCAGCAGCCTCTGCTGAGACCACCTTCCTTCCCCGTCGCCCCCCCTCTGGCATCTCCTAACTTGTGTTCAGAGGAGATGTGGAGCAACCCCGTGTTCAGGTGTCACAGGACATCACCTGGATGCTCCAGAAAATGCAAGGCCACTTGAAGGACTGAAGGCAGGGGGGGCACAGCTTATGTGGTGTTTCCTGTGTGCTGGTGACCTCTTCCCACATGTGGTGAAGATGTCCCCTGAAGTTGAGCACCATTTTAGAGCATGTGAGCAGGGCCAAATCCTGTTATTCTTCTTTACAAGCATCAAGACTTGCCAGGACATGACCAGGGCTGCTGCTGCAGTGGCAGCATAATTTTTCTTTTGGCTTTCCTTGGCTGCTGCCATGCACTGATCACCTCCACTAACAAACATTTCCATGGGGCCACCTATGCAGAAGGTGAGGATGCCCTTGCTGCAAAGGGCTCAGAACCAGATACCAGGACAGGACCCATGGGGCAACCTCAAGGCAGAGTGGATGGGAGCTCCAGATAGAGCAGAGATGCTGGTAAAACCACAGTCCGATGTAACTCAGAGACTGGCAGCACACCGCCCAGCTTACTGCGCAGCTCTGGCAACCACGTTGCTGGCTGCTTTCTTCAGCAGCCAGAGGAAATCTCCCCTCTTCCAGCACTAGTGATCCCCATCCTTGAGTGTGGTAGCAACCATCGCATGGCCAGCTTCAGGTGCCTCACATGCATGAAAATTGGATGCTTCCCAACCAACTGCACGGGTACAGACAAGGCAGGTGAGGGAACACTCCTTCCCCCCCCCCCAAAAAAAAAAGTTGGGAAAGTCTTCTCCTCTTTCTTGAGATATTGTCAACAGGGCTATATGAATGTCTTTTGCCTCCCATTCTTTGCCCCAGTCTGCTCTGTTACACAGCACTAGTTCCACTAGTGTTTTTTTGTTTGTTTTGTTTTTGTTTTTTTCCCTCTGACTTGACTCCTTGCTGGGTAACACTGTATTAGATATTTTTAATCACTCAGCATGCATCAGAGTTTGGCAGTGGAAGAAAGTGAAGTTAAAAGAGAACAGAGATAGTTCATGTTTGCCAGGGCTGCTTGCCATTGTCACAGCCCCTCATCACTTGTGCTGCATTTCCCTCTGCTGGAAAGTCATGAGCTGAAGCTGACTGTGTCGATTTCTAAAACAGTTCTTAACCTTCTGGGGCCTGGATTGTTTCTTCAAAGAAAAACAGAAGTCCTAAACCCTTCTACCTTTACTGCACAACGACATTGCACACGTTCATCTTTTACATACACAGGGATGCATTTGTATGGGTGTATAAATCCCAGTGATAAACCCTCATGATCTACGTTTGGCTTTGTACAGCTGGAAAATCCTGGTCGCTCCATAAATATTATGAAATTTTTTACTTTATTGGCTCAGAAGTTGAAGCAAAAACTCTGTCACTTTGTTTTCTGTAAGAGCTGCAACTTTCCTCCCTGAGCAAACCTACTGTGGGTGATGTGAGTGATCTCCACAGCCTTAGCGGACCAGGAGCAGTCATGGGGGTGCTGGTATTTGGCTTTATCCCTTCCAGGCTCTCTGCCCTGGATCTTGCCAGTGCTTCCAGGTATGCTAAGGCACGGAAGAATTCACCTGGTTCAACCGTTGCTTCCTTACTTTGTACAGACAGTTTGCATCATGACATTGATTCACTGGAATTAATTAATTAATTAATTAAATAGTAAGTTGATTTAACGGCGTTCGTTAAGCCGTAGCTCTAAGCCTGCAGCAGCAGCCTGCCTGCCCACACACCGGTGACTGGAGCGCAGCAGTAATTATCGATCGCCTTCCAGGCAGCTCCGAGAGGCAGTGCCGGAGCTTCGAGCACTCTAACAGTGCGGACGGGCCGTCTCCGCTTCCAGCTGGCTTTCCGCGGCACACGCGAGACAAGCCGACACGCCGAACCCGCACGTGCCCAGCACCGACCTCAGTGGGTCCCGCAGCGCGGCCCCAGCCCAGCCCAGCCCATCCCGCCCGCTGCGCTCCGCAGCCCCTGGGCAGGGCCGGCCGAGCAGCCGCGGCCGAGCCCCGGCACTCCCCGCCCGCCAGGGGCGGTGGAGGCCGCGGCACGGGTCCAAGCGGAAGTGCGTCGACGGAAGCGTCGGCGGAGCGAATGGCGGCGGAGGTGGCGGCGCGGGACTGCCCAGCGGCTCCCGATGGGGTGAGGCGGCCGCGGGAGGGCCTGGCCTGGCCCTGCCCAGCTTCCCGCGGCATCTGCGGCTGAGTGCGCTTTGTTTCAGGGCTCCTCGGGCTCGGAGGACGAGGCACGGCCCAGCCCGGCGGCGGAAGCGGCGGCGGCGCAAAAGCGGGAGGGGTGGCTGCGCAAGTTCCGCGAGCTCCACATGAAGCGGGTGCGCGGCGGCGGGCGGTAGCCGTGGGCGGCCAGGGGGGAAGGGGGGGAGTGCGAGGGAGGGGGAGGGGCGGCCGGCTCGAACCGCGGGCCGCCTCTGTCCCGCCGGGGACCCGGTCCGGAGGGCCGAGGCCCATCCCTCCCGCGGGCGGCAGGTTACGCAGCCTTTCGCCCCATCGGTGCTTCGCGCGGTGCCCGGGGTCGGGAAGAGGGGTTGGGACCCATGCACACCCGGCCCCCGCCCCCCACGAGTCACCGGGGGTTTGGGGGGTTGGAGTTTGTGCGGTTGAGCGTTGATGGGTCTGCAGAGTTTTGTGAATTGCTTCGTTCCTAGAATGAGGCTCGCAAGCTGAACCACCAAGAAGTGGTGGAAGAAGATAAAAGGCTTAAATTACCACCGAACTGGGAAGCCAAAAAAGCACGTCTGGAATGGGAGCTGAAGGTGGAGGAAAAGAAGAAGGTAAACACAAAGCTGTGTCTTTCTGTGACCTACAGTGAAGCTCCCCCTTAACACTTGCAGGAGTCGAGAGAGCTTTTACATGGGAGTCAGTCCTTGAACGCTGTATTGTTGTTAAATATTACTTGTGCTATATTAGGAATGTGCAGCAAGAGGAGAAGACTATGAACGAGTTAAACTTTTAGAGATCAGCGCTGAGGATGCCGAGAGATGGGAAAGGAAAAAGAGGAGGAAAAATCCAGATCAAGGATTTTCAGGTAAGTTTAACCATATAATTATCCATATTCCTAATGAACACCTTTGTTAATATTTCAGTTGCAAACTGAATCATAAAAGAAAAACCTTCATCTTAACGGTAATTTTCTTCCAAAGATTACGCAGCTGCTCAGTTGCGCCAATACCAGAGACTAACCAGGCAGATCAAACCTGATCTGGAGCAGTATGAGAAGCTGAAGGAACAGTAGTAAGTGTAACTTCAGTCATCTGATCTCCCATGTTTTTAATTGTGTAATGAATACTAAAGACTTAAAAAACAATCCTTTCAGCATGTATATTCTCTTAAGCACTGTAATTTTAACATTTTAAAATGCGTACCCTACCTGATCACCTTCCTTGCAATGTCTACTTAGAGAAAAGGTAACATTGTAATTGATAAGTTTTTTCTTCAAATCCAGTATTACTGAGTTTGAAGCAGTATTTTACCATTTGGAAAATATTTAAATGTGCAAGTGGATTACTCTTATTTCTTGGAGTCAGTTGTGGGTTTTTATTTTATTTTTTTTGTGAATGTCTGACAAATTTTAAATGAAGTTCCAAAGTTTAGAATTAAGAGTTTCAGTACTAGTTTATCTTGTATGGGCATGTGATATTGTCTCATAGTTTGTCTTTAATATTATCAGTTATCATTGCATCTTCAACTTCTACAGTTAAACACAAGTTAATGCCTTGCGATATTAAAAACCCAAACAGAAGTAGTGGAATCTCAGTCAATAAAATTGTGTAAACTGGTGCTCATCTGTTCTTCTTGCTCAGTGGTGAAGCACTCTATCCAACATCTGACAGTCTTCTCCATGGAACTCACGTGCCAACTAAGGAGGGGATTGATAGAATGGTTGCAGATCTTGAAAAACAGTAAGTAAATAAAATTAAGAAAAGTGTGGCATGTAGGAATTGTGTAATGAAGTCCATGTGACTTGTCTACATCTTCAAACACTGTCACTTGTCTTACAGAATTGAAAAACGTGAAAAATACAGTCGAAGACGTCCTTACAACGATGATGCCGATATTGACTACATTAATGAGAGAAATGCCAAGTTCAATAAGAAGGCAGAGAGGTTCTATGGGAAGTACACAGCTGAAATTAAACAGAACTTGGAGAGAGGAACAGCTGTCTGAACTGACATGCACCAAAGTACATACTACTGCCTTTCTATGCTTATTAAAGTTTGATGTGGATATTTCACATGCACTTTTAAACTGTATCAGAAATATACTTGGTAGACTTCAAAGTAACTTGTAAAATCAATAGTGTATTTAATGCAATAGACATAATGTGCGCGGTAAATAGCATCAGCTCTATATAGCTTTTACTTACAGAAGTAGCCAGCTCCTCCTTTTTCACATTCTAAATAAATAGAAAAAAGCTCTTGCCACATGATTGAAAATAAAGCATGTCAGTATGTAAAGAATGGCAAATTCCCTGAAAATACTTGTTTAGCAAGAAGATAAAAACACTTCACGAATGTGCATTACTGTTCTGTGAGTGGGAAACTACTCCGCGTTTGTGATGTGCCAAAGGTTGGAGTTCTTCTGGGGGCAGTACCTGTACAGTAATCACAATATTCAGGCAGCAAAATTTCACTCCACCCTCACTGAGAGGGCAAGGAATGTGGATAGCCTACAGCACAGTTCAAGTTGCTGCAAAATATAGAATTGTTAGTATGTCTGACAGCATTGTGCTAGTAGTCCCACAGGAAACCTCAATTCTTTAGGGAACTACAGTAGTTCCGATTCTACATGCAACAACTAACCACTCTGCACTCACACCTCAACAGACGTAAGTCCTGCAAGTGTCCAAGTCCTATACTAAAAGTTTTTGAAGATAGGGAAACCTCTCTGTATTCAGGCAAGTGACTTGTTTTAAAGATGCTTCCTGACTGGAACACTCCATTTCAGTTCATTGTAATAGCCCTTTATTTTTACAGAAGAATTCCTAACCCTCAGGGTGGTCCAGCATTGAAGCAGGCTGCCTAGGGAGAGGTGATTGATGCCCCATACCTATCAGAATCAAGAAGCATTTGGAAAATACCCTTAATGCTTTAACTTTTGGTTAGCCATGAAGTGGTCAGGCAGATTCAATGATCTTTGTAGGGCCGTTGAAAATGAACAACTCTAAACTGATACAACAGCTTGTTAATTTGCTTTCACCCATCATAAGTCTTCGTAAGCCATGGAGCTAACTGCACAGCAGTGCTAAATATTTATGTATAGTCTCTACAATTAGTCTCATGAAACCTTCTCAGCCAACCTTGCCGCTTGTTTACTGCCTTACAATGATTCCTTACAGTTTGTTTTTAAAGCAACCTAAATCAACCACAAGCCTGCAAACACAAGTTCAGGATTTAAAAGCAGAAGATGTGACAGCTCCTCAAGCGTAGTGCTTTCAAAAGATGGAATGGGCGGTCAGTGCCTGGACAGCAACTATTCCAATAGGAAGGTTAATTTTCAAGATAACTCAAGTGATCTTCTGTTGTACTTCGTGGTAATTGTAAGGCGAGTGAAACCTAAACCTGAGAATAACCACTTACAGGATATGTCAAATTACTACTAAACAAAGCTCCAAATACTTGACACATTGAGAAGCCAGTGCAAAACTAAAATACATTTACTTGGAGTCAACAGTTACACAAGTAATTCAAGTGCTCAAAGTAACAGCTACTGAACTATTCTTTAAAAAGTTACCCACCTGTAAGTTCTAGGCCATTAAAACAATACAAAAATATTTACAAATATACACAAGATTCCCATCTGTGGCTTCTGGATCACCATGCTTTATATCTGAAAAAGAAACCTAAGATTTCAAAATTAAAGATTTCAAAATAAATACCCAATGTTGACAAGTCTTCAACCTGATCAGAAAACTTTAGACCTCACCATTCGGGTATGCATAATACTACAGTCTAAGAAACAGTAAGATATTAGTGTGCCCGGAACAGTGCACATTTAGGTGAGAATTTTACAAGTGTTTTCTTCTCCTCCTTCTTGACAGGAACCCATTGCCCGTAGGGACTTCCCTTTCTGTCATCTTCTCTTCCTGGAGAAATTGATGGTTCTTTAGCAACATGACTTGCTGGCCTCTGTAGTACTGGTTTTGCCATTGTATTCTGGAAAATAAATTACCTTTGAGAATGCCAGAAAGAAAAGAATATACCAAGACCTACGGACTTCAAGGCATTTATTTGCATTTAAGCCAGACTCTTTTCTTTCCAGCTCACAGGGGACCCAAGGATTACTAAGCATCAACTATGTACACTTAACTGACACGGGATTCAGGGAAGTTTTCCCCATAGTTGTGTACTACTAAAATTCAACCAAAAGATGCAACTTTAAGTTTTGGTGTAAATAGTTTCTCACATACACTTTTAAGTCTGTAATACAGACACTCAACATTGTTAAGTGTTGAAATGTAAACACTGATTGTAAACACACTGCTGTTGTACGTTTAGAGTAATGCTAAAATACTGATCTAACCCCTCTAGTAAAGTAATTGTGAAACCATCAAATTCAATTGTTACCATTATTTAAGAAATTTAATTTGACAACCAATGCCAAAAAGTAATACAAGAGGGATGAATTACTGGACTTCCATTTTTGAAAGTTCACTTACGTTAGGGCTGAAAGAAATGCTCTTCTGTGTGCTTGCTCTCTCCGTTCCACTTTTGGTTCTATCTTCTGTTAGTTTTCCGGGTTGCTAGAGAAAAGCACACAAAGCCTAATTGGGAAGATACAAAACTATGCAAGTTAAGGCAGTCATTATAGGTTATTAGTATTCTAGTATGGTTGTTTCCGTTCTTTACATCAAAAGCAGCTGAGCTACTTTTGATGCTTTTTGATACTTTTTTTAATTGTATTTTTTTACTTGATGCTTTTTGATGCTTTATATATATATTTATATATATATATAGGCAAACAGATCCGTGTTGAGGTCAGTTTGAAAAATTTATTATCTTTATCAATGTCCTTGTGCCAATTCACATGTGACCTGATATCCATGCCCCAGTTAAGTCTTAAAGAGGATTCAAATAATTCAAAGCATAGAATGCCATACAATGAAATGCAGTGTTAGAATAAGTTGCATGAAGTTCTGCATATTAATCCTGCAGAGCTTTGGATAACAACAAACTTATCTGCAAGTGATGCAGGCCTCCTCTTCTGTAATCTCTCAACATCTGGAATATATTGCATATATTATGAAAGGGATGCCTGTACCATTTGTCTAAAACCCTTAGCAAATATGAAATAGCAGCATCTGATAGATGTAACAATTAGGGCAATTTTCTATTTATCATGAATCAGTTTAACGCATCATAACAGAGCCAAACTAAAGTTCAGTTTAAGCTGCTCAAGTTTCTCCCTCCCTTAAATTTACAGCAACTATAGCCCACAAGTCCCTTAATTACCAACAGATTTTCTTCATCATGTCTGGAACCATAGTCATGATTTCTATAAGACAGAAATAAAGCACATAAAATGCATTGTGTGTTTGGGTATGTAATTTCTGGAAACAGTTTGTTGCATATGAAAAACTTTGAACAGTTAAAAACGTAGTAAAATCAACCTTTACTAAAAACTATTCAACAGGCTTAGTACAGAGACTCCTTGTTTTAGATCAAAAACAAACTAGTCATCGTAACAGGCAATACTGTATTAGAAGAAAAACTTGAAAGAGCTATGTTTCTCACTCCTTCCTAACCTAACACCAAGCAAATGCCGGTATGTGAACCAACAGCTTCTCAGAGCCCAGTGCATTTTCAGTGTAAAGTCAAGTCTACAGTGGTTTCTACAGCACTTTTTAAACACTCTGTTTAATCAGTTTTTGTTCAAGAGTTTGAACTCGTAACTACAAACTCCACAGTTGAAAAAGACTGTAACATCCATGCAGACCACAAGATTTTAAAAATGTTTACCTTTTAATCAAGAATATTCCAGTTCACACTTACCTCATCTGACTCCCCAGAATCTTCATGCTCTTCTTGTTTTATATTATTTGTCTCCTTGTAAGGAGTAAGGATCTTCAAACTTGCAGGCAAGACTATGTTATCTGTTCCCAGAGCTTTGGCAGCATTAGCTTTTGCAATTTCCAGAAGTTCCCTCTTTTCTACAAGAAAAAAGAAGTGTAATTCTCTTATGTTTGAAATCAACATGTACCTGTTCATAAAAGCCTAAAAACTGAACATATATATCCACAGCACTTAAGCAAGCATCAACTCTGATTAATTTTCATCTTAACTTTGGAAATTTAGCTTCAGTCAAAACAAAAAAAATACCCTCCAAACTGTTCTTTGTTTTAATATATTTTTCTAGCCATGCCAAGATTTTCTTTCAAATTCTAATTATCAATTATGCTGTATAAAGGAACTATACTTGTTAACCAGACAAACTCAGATCTCTATAAAGGGCACGCTTTTTGCCTAATGTGCAATGCAAGTCTCACAGTACCTTTTTCACTCAAATGTAGAGGTGACCTACTACGAGATCTTGTTTGTGACCTGCTTCTCCAGTTCCTGTAAGCCTCAGCATACACTGTTCGCCCAAATCCATAGTATCTTCGGCCTCTTGAACGTGATCTGCTTCTTGAATAGGACCTTCTGTAATAGGATCTTCCACGAGACCATGACCTACTGCGCGACCTACACCTCGGAGAACGGTGGTACCTCCTGTAGTGTCTGGCACAGTACCTTCCTCTGTAATTCACGCAGCCACGTGATCTTGACTGGCTTCTGGAAAAGGAACGAGAGTATCTTCTGTACCCTCGGGAACTATTTTGTTGAGTCCATGATTTGGACCTGGACCAGCTCCAACTCCTGGAGGAAGGTGAAGAGGATGTACTTGAACTGGACTGCGAACTGCAAGAGGATCTACTAGATGACCTTGTTGATGACCTATCACAACTTCTCTCAGATCTCAAACAAGAATATCTTTTCTTTGGTGAGCTGAGTTTCAAGTCATCCATAAAGTCTGCCATATCATCGGTCTTCTTAACCATCATTTCTTCCATGCAGATACTTTCACAACCTGATTCTGTTTTTATTGTTCTATAATACCCAGTCTCCATTCCTGTGGGGTGGGGGGAGGAGAAGCAAAATCATTTGTAGGCAGCAAGTCATTTATACATCAGTAAACATTACGACATGGGCCAAAAGTTCAAGGATAATTAGACAGACTTTTTTTCCAATCCAGATTATTAGCGTGTTTTATGCATGACAACTTTAAATTTCATCGTTTCCTCTTCTGTAGTCAGTCTTCTATATGAAATTTAAAAATGGCTTCAGTTTAAACTATGAATAGGTCTCTGGAACTTTAAGAAGTTTGTGTAGGTTTTAATACCCTTCACTCAGTGTAAACACACACCTTTTGTGTGTTTGAAAAAGATACAAATTGGTGTTTTCCTTAAACAGGAAAAAAAGTATCCTGAAAGTAGAGCAATCACTTCAAGATCTTGACTGAACTGCACTACAAATCTGCCCTCTACACATCCCAGCCCTCTACACATCCCAGCAGCATATATAACAAATCCCTATTAAAAATACTGTAGATAACTAGTAAAAAAAAAATACAGCTAAGGAGTCACTGGATGTGACCTGTTACAGATGTTACGCTCGTTATGGCAATGCATTAAAATGGCTGTCTCCCTTCAGCGGCAGCCATTTTACGTCTCCAAAGGTTACTGCACTCTGCGGCGTAACCATCCCACTCCCATCACTTAAAACCGTATCGCCACCCCGCAGATTAAGGATGGCTGCTTTAATCACACCGCTTATATTTAGTGCTTGTTGTAAACAAGAGTTACCAAGTTAAGTCTCCAAGCCTTACTAAAACGTGTCACCGTAAGAAGCGTTCTGCCTGCTACTACCGGAGGTAAACTTCGCCGCTTCTCCTCTGAAGGAGGGAAAAGATCGCCGCCGCCGTACAGCGCAGGTAAGGGGAACACCTGCTTGTTTCTGATCGCGCCCCTCGTCGCAATCCTAAGCGATCACCGGCGCTTTCAACACGGTGCGCGCAGAGTACAGCCCAACCCAGCCCAGTCCAGCCTGGCATGGCACAGCCCTTACACAACCGACACCACGCACGCGGGCCCCGCCCGGTCCCCACAGGCTCCGAGCCGCAGCGGGAGGTTCCTCGCTGGACATCCCTTGCGCGCATTTACCGCTGGGGCCGCCGGACGCCCCCGCTGCCGGCTCCCGAGACGAGCGGCACCTCGGGCGAGGCGAGGCGAGGCCCCCGCCCCGGAGACGAGCGACAGCGACAGCCTCCCCTTCCACCTCCTACGCCGCCACCGCCGCCCAGCCCCGACTGAAGCTTCCAGAATCTGCCCCCCACTGATAGCGGGGCGCATGCGCAGTCGGCCAATAGCCTCTCCGAGCATGCGCGCGGCTGGCGAGGCACATACGCGTATTGGCCGCTACCGCCCCGCCCCGCGCTCGTTGAGACCCATGCGCAAAGGGATCCCGCTTGGCGCACGCCTGCCCCTGGTGCGCCTGCGCGCGGCGGCCCCGCCCTCGGCCAGGGGGAGAGCGTCAGGGGCCGCGCGTGCGCACAGAGTGCCTGGGGCCGGCCGCGGGCCCTCGCTGCCGCCTGCCGCCGGTGAGGGGCTTCAGCCGCCGCTCCTCGCCCTGGGGCGGGCGGGGCGCTGGGCGGTGGGGCGGAGCTGTTTGCCGCTGCCTCCTTCGCCTCCCGCAGCGCCGCCGGAGGGTTCGGCCTCGGGAGCGCGGCCGGGACCCCCGAGCCCCCGCGGCCGCCCGGGCGCGCTGTCCGTCGGTGCCCGCCGGTGCCTGCTGCGGCCCCGAGGCGGTGTGCGGGGGGCGCCGGGGGCGAGGGGGGCGGCGGGCAGTCGTGGCGCTGATCCGGCTGCTGGCTTGTGGGGCGTTCTGCCGTGAAAGAAACGCGCCTCTGTCTGTCTCTCCTAGTTCATCAGAGCGCTGCGAAATGTCAGGTCTGCTCGAAAGCGTGAGGTGCTCGGAATGCGTTGACTGGGGAGAAAAGCGGAACACGATCGCTTCTGTGGCTGCGGGAGTGCTGGTACGTGCTGCGCTGCCCCTCCTGTGCTGCTCTGCCAGCGAACTGAAAGTGAGCTACTGGGAAATAAAAGGAGGACCGGGGGGCGTGTTAGCAGCAGAGTTAGCGCTGAGATGTGTTCTCGGTGCCATACGAGTTTTTCGTTTTCTACCCACGTAATTACTATTGGAGTAGATAAATATTGGGTTTTGCTCCTAACTTTTACTGAACTGAAAACAAAGCTAGCCGTGCTATAAATGAACTCTGTAAGTATGATTTTATAAGCTGGCATTTTTTTCCTAGAGCAATTGTTTGTGTTGTTAAAAGGCTTGCATCTGTATTTTAAGCTATTGTGCTTTCTTTTTTTAATAGTTCTTTACTGGTTGGTGGATAATCATAGATGCAGCTGTGAAGTACCCTAAAATGGAAGACTTCAACCATTCCTACCATGCTTGTGGGGTCATAGCCACAATTGCATTCCTAATGTAAGCGTAACTTCTTGATCAGAGCTACACACTCATAGAAATTCTGTGCTGTTAAGAATTCTAAAAAGAGCATAGGCTTTAAATTGAGAGGTAACTGAGAATAACAAATCAAGGTAATATCTGGTTGTTACTAACATCGTAGAATGATTTGGGTTGGAAGGGACATTAGAAACTATCTAGTTCCAATGCCCCTGCCATGGGCAGGGACACCTCACCAGCTTGGGCTGCCCAAAGCCCCCTCCAGCCTGGCCTTTGGCACTGCGGGGGTGGGGCAGCCACAGCTGCTCTAAGCAACCTGTTCTAGTGCCTCACCACCCTGAAAGTAAATAATTTCTTCCTAATATCTATTCTAAATCTACCCTCTTTTATTTTAAAGCCATTCCCTCTTGTCCTATCACTATACTTCCTGAGAAAGAGTTCCCCCCAGCTTTCCTATAGGCCTCTTCTACGTACCGGCAGGTCATTGTAAGATCTCCCCGGAGCCTTCTCTTTATGCTGAACAACACCAACCTTCTCAGCATCTCTTCATAGGAGAGGTGCTCCAGCCTTCTGATCACCCTAGTGGCCCTCCTGAGGAGGAGGAAGAGAAGGAGGAGGACCTCCAACAGCTCCATGTCCCTCTTATGTTGGTGGTCCTAGAGTTGAATGCAGTACACCAGGTGGGGTCTTATAAGAGCAGATTAGAGGGGGGAAATCACCTCTCTCAACCTGCTGGTCATGCTTCTTGTGAAGCAGGCCAGGATAACATGTCTTATATTTGTTTATAGTAAGTATAGTAACCATTTAAAAATCTGGACATCATATAGATCCATGTGTTAGTAGTATTTCGAGTTATTTTTTTTAAGTTATAGCATTGTTCTCCACTTTAAAAAAAAATTGTAAGAAATGCATCACTATTTAAAAGGGTTTCTGAGAAGTTTCTCCTGTTGTTTCATAAACAATTACTTCTTGCTTCACTGATGTTTACCCACTTTCATCCTGTTTTGCACATACAGGATCAATGCAGTGTCTAACGGACAAGTTCGAGGTGACAGTTACAGTGAAGGCTGTCTAGGTCAAACAGGTAAAGTGATATCGGTTATCATACAGGGATCTGTGTGAAGTCAGTAATTCTTGGAAGAGTTGTAACAACTGTACCGTTGTACATGTTGTATTTATGTGCATATATCTGGTGTGTCACAAAAGGTGCTCTGAAACTAAAGCGTCTTCAAAGTTACAGGTGTCTGTACTCAGACACAGGCACAAAACATCCATACGTCTTTTTCAAGGTGCTCGGATTTGGCTGTTCATTGGTTTTATGATGGCTTTTGGATCTCTGATTGCTTCTATGTGGATCCTTTTTGGAGGCTATGTTGTTAAAGGTAAGACAAAACATGAAATGTGATTTGATCCATTTTTGAAAACTTCAAATATTTTAAATGACTACTGAATTTTGCAACTTATTTTTAGATTATTTCTAAGGGGGTCCAGTTTCAATATTTTGGTTTCCTAAACAATGCTACTCTCCCTTTTTCTGTTGTGAAAGGGAAACAAGCTGCCCATATGTACGGAATTTGGGTAGCTATTGTGTGACGTTAGTAGAGTAAACTTAGCAAAGCCTTAGGCTGCAGTATGAGCTCCCTGTAACCTGAACATGGTATGCAGTGGTGCCAATCACAGCGAGCCACACTGTGTAGGGGCCTGGGTGGCAGCGATGGGGAAGAAGGGATGTGCTGACCAAGGATGGCGCCAGATGAGAACCTGCCATAGGAGATAACAAAAGCCAGCCTGCACCACAACAAAGAACAGCTATTCTGAAGGAATGTAACTTGTATGTGTCCAGAACTGATTGGACCGTAGTGGTTGAAACAATTCTACAGGTATAGGAACCCAGGGAAAGTTTTCAGTGGGGTCCTTCCTTGGAGGCACCCAGCTCGAGCTGATATTTGGGTACCATTAAATTCTTGCTGCTTTAAATAGTTGACTCTTTTGAGTGAATTCCAGATACCTGGGGAGACCCATTTTGCTAGGGGAAACAATGGGGATCCCTTACATGAATGCACATTTTGGGTTATGGAACAGGACGGATTTCTTTTATTTGGAAAGCTAAATGATTCTGGGGAGCACAAAAGCCATTGAAATTATTTTCCAGTGGGGTAAGCCTTGTGTTCATCTTTGTTTTGCACAGGTGAGTAACAGAAATTGGAGAAAACTATCTTGTCAGAGAATGAAAAGGGTTATACCAGAGGTATAGTGCTATCTTAATTCCATGAGAGAACAATCTGCCTAAGGCAGATTTGTTAGTAGTAGTAACAGCACTAGAAGCTCGTTGTGAGATGGGGTATTCAGAAGTACTTCTGAAAAATTAATGGTGATTTTTTTTTCCTTTAGAAAAAACAGTAGTATACCCAGGAATAGCTGTGTTTTTCCAGAATGCATTCATCTTCTTTGGGTAAGCCTATTGTCCTTTGTTTGTGTCTTACCTAATTTGTTTTATTATTAAAACTGTAATTTACTGTAATCTGCATTTTACTTCAGCTCTATTCTTTTGCAACTAGATATGGGTGAATAAACTGTTCGTTAAGGCACTCTGATCTGTCTGCATAGGTCTTGTTGCAGGACCAGGACGCGGATTTACAAATACTTCAACTTTCTCCCTGAAATCATGTATTTAAAACACTAGGTATTTAATCTTCTCCCTTACGTACTCATGTACCTTTATTGTTTTAAACAGAGGACTGGTCTTCAAATTTGGTCGCACAGAAGATTTGTGGCAATGAACACGCCTACGGAAGTGCGTTTTTTTTAACTGTGTAACTCCAAAAATTTTGTAAAACCATTTTGTATATGGTGACCTTCAAATGTGTTTAAAGATAAAACAAGGAAAAATTAAATCATAGCACTAAAAATTCTGTTTTCTTCCTCTGATTTAAATGTAATGTTTTTGACAAATGTAAAATTGCTACAAGTAACAATGGAAGTCACCTTTATATGTTTGCTATTAGTAAATAGAATAGTGGAAAACTGATGTATTTAACCAGCTGTTTCTATAATCCAAGACCTACTAATATGCTTTAAAACATTTTTTTAACATATTTATTAAATATCTCCTATGTCCAGACAATATAAACAGTTCCTCAATTTCAAAATTTACTGGTACATGGCTTTTCTTGGATTACATAGAATGGTGCTGCTTTAGACTTTTTTCCCCTGAGTATTTCATTTATTCTATGGTGATACTGAGAGAGTCACTAGTAAATAATTTACCGTTGCTGTGGATGACACTGTAGAGGCACAAGTACAAATTATATAGTTGCTCTAGCTGTAAGTTCATCCACAAAGCTTGCTGTAAGCTATTTCCTAACAACAATAAAAATGAGGGAAGAACACTCTTCAGCTGGGAGTTAGACCAGGGACAGTCACTACCAGGGAGAATTATGATCCCGTAAGCATACTCACGTGAACATTGAGATACAGGAAGAGCTTCCTCTGCATACGTTTTGGCTACTTGCTCAAGAAATCGCTGAGCAAAAAGATGTGGAGGAAAGGGAGGGAGAAAATCCAATTCCATAAAATGACTTCTGCTAGAAAACATCAGAAAAACATAACTTTTGCAACACAAAGTTAGTTTCATTGCTGAAAAGTAAGATACTGAATATACAAGTTCAGCTTGGGTTGCAGCATTACAAAGGCAGGAGTGCACTAAATGTGAGATAATGCAAGTGTATAAATGCATATGTATCAAGCTGATGGAAGCTGCATGCAGTTGGTAAAATAAGTAAAATCACTGGCTATTTTGTGAACTAGAATTAAGAAAAACTGGCACTTCCTCTCTGAGTAATTTTGAAACCTGTCACACTTCCTTTAATTGCAGTGATCTACTTTGCTTATTCTCTAATGAATGAGTTGAGGTCAGCATACATTGCTACAGTGAACAAAGAACTTACCCTTTGTTTTCAATGTTGCATTTTTTTCCTCTACTTCATTTTTAAGCAAGTGTGCTGAATAAATAAAAACAATCAAAGCTTGACTTTTTTAATTATGTAAGAACTTTCATATCAACTATTTGGAAATAATGAAGAAACACAGGATCGTAATCCATAAAAAAGGGGTTTGTTTACACAGAATCTTCTGCACAGTGAGGCTGTAGCTCATGGACCAAAGCCTCTGCTTGTCTCAGCTGGAGTCCTCTACAAACAGGTATGTGCTGTGTTCCATTCAAATCAAAAGTAAGGCCTTTAAAACATCTTACTGGCATTCTTAAATCAATACATTTTAAAAACTTTTATTTTTCCAAGTTGACCATCTACCCAGTACAAAAAAAAAGTATGTGCCAATTCTTGTATCTACAGTGTTAGAAGCTCTATACAATGTTCCTTAAAATGTTTAAAAAACCAAACCACTTTGTTAAAATATGGAAAAATAAAACATCAAAATTCAGCGTGAGACACTTTGGAAATTGGGTTTTAGCATTGGTACCATGAAGCTTGTTGCACAAAATTAGGCCCAATCTGGTTAAATTTATCGCATAACCAGCCCTGTCCAAACAAATGAGAATACCCAAGGAAGGACTATTCCCTCATGCTTTGACCGACGTTCACGCCTTTACAGCAGCCAGAGCCTTTTGCATAGCTGACGATGTACAGATTGTCACTGCTCAAGAATAGTGTTCTAAGGCTTGTTCCTGAAGTAATGAGTAACGATGCTGTTGATTTTCAGTGATGCCATCCACAAGCAGAACAATATAAGTTCTTGCCATTTGAACATCCAGAGAGCTAGCCTGAGCCACGCAAGTGTAGATTTTTCTTCAGTCAGATAACTCAAGAGTTCAGTCTGGCAAGATGCAGAGTTCTGGCCCAGATCCAGCTCAGTCATTAAATCATTGCTTTACAAGCCCTCTAACAGAATTTAGCTTAAATACAAGCACTTTAACACTTCACTACATCAGAGTAAGTGTACTCCCTGTACACATAATATTAAAATACATATTTTGGCTTTTAAACTGGGGAGTTAAAAATAGCTTTCTAAAAAATTCTAAGCATTTTCACTGATAAGCCATTACAGCGATGAATGCAGTGAACTTTTTCGTACACATTCTATGAACTATTTAAGGCAATACTGTTAAAGCAGAAAAGCTAAATGCATAAGTAACTTTTGCACCTGTAAATTTACAGCCTAGTCTTTCAAGAATAACTAGAGCAGTTTGTTACCAAACTTCTGTGTGGGAAGGCTTTTTTGAACATGAGAATTTATAATTAAGTGCTCTTTAATCCCATTGTAGTTACTCATTTTATCTAGTAACCTTCTCTTGGTCGATCTTTCATGTGGGTTCATCTGTTCAAAATCCAACAGCCAAATGGGGAAACTGCAAGACAAACGTTCTTGTATCAGAACATTTTATGCATCAAATCATTATATGAAAAAGGTAATGGAGAGCCTTATTAGAAGCTTATTCTAATTTCTGTGATTCAGACATAGGGTCACATTCAGCACCTAAATGTGCACAAAGTCTGTGTTAATGCACCAGCTTTAAAAGCCACTCTACACCTAGTGAAGGCTAGGAGACTTGGTCTGCTTTCATAAAAAGCACCTTCCATTCTGCTTACTGGCTTCTAAATATCCCACTCTTAGATGCTCAGATTTCCTCAAGGACAGTATATGAAGCACAGGACGTCAGAGCACGTAAGATTATGCATTACAACAGACAAGATCATCTCAGATTTAGCTCTGTGCCCACCAACAGCTCTGAGAATCCTAGCTGAAGGATATATACATTTACAATATGCAGGCTCTAAACAGTTCAAACGGCATTAAAACTGTACTATGAAATTAATGCTTGATGCTATATATGCTCTCACATGGTTAACTTTACCCTGAAACTTACCTCCCAATAAAAGTGGTCTTCAAAATACTTTGATACAGGGATGATCTTCAGCAGTTTGAAGTTTAAGATTAAACCTATTTGTAAAAACATACACATGTATCACAGAAAGGGGAAGACTGTATAACTGGAAGTTTCTTAGTAACACACATGCAAATGTAACATCAAAATAGAAAAGGGGAACAAAATGCTTCATTGGAGACCCTTGACTCAAGTTGACTTTAAGTACAGAGAAGCTTGCCAGGATGAAGGCCTGTATTATAAAAGCTTAATTTGTACAGGTAAAACTCCATTAAACAGTCTGTCAGATTCTAAAGATATGTAACAAGTCATTAATTTCTTGCATGAAAGCTGCCTGTGTATTTGAAGCAAACAGGCTTATCAACACTATTAGCTTGAGATTTCAGATGGAAACGTAGATTTTTAAACTTAATGACTGAATGATTGTTTAGGCTGTTTTTTGTAAAAACTGCTTGCTTAGCTCAACCTCTTAAGCTACACCTGAGCTAATGCAAAGGTTGCAGATCAATTAAAGCACAAAAAATAATTTTAAAGTATATTTCACCGCAACTTTTAACTACCATTTCTCTTTCACTCAAACCAGAATTAACAGAAAAAACTTCAGCTGCCATAAAATAGTCAGAATGTCATATGAGGAACACATGAGCCCAAACCACTAGTGATCAAAGGCCTAATGTTTGTCTTATGTAAGCAAGCTACTGACATTAGTGGAACTTTGCATATTTATACCAACAGGCCTAAAAAATGAGAAACTCTAAGATAGCATTTTTCTGTCAGTAAGACAATACCGAAATGTAGAAATATTTTCATCCTCACACATCTCCTGTATGAAATCTGACAGCAGCTGTTAAGCATCTGTTAAAATAAACGTCACCAATGAATGAATGGTGCTAGCAGGTTATGTTGAATACATCTCTTCTTCAAATCCCTTCTCTGAAGAGTTCTTGGTGTTAATGTGTCCAACATTAATGTGTCCAACATGTTCTATATGAACAAATCATTTATACATAGAAATATACTTTAACACCCCAGTTACAGTGGCATCTTTCTACAAAGAGTTGCACTGACATGGTAACAGGTGTAATAGGAAGACATACCCTTTGCCCACAGGGAAAATGAGGAAGACATTACTGAAACATTTTTCCATACTTACCTGTAATAAAACCTGTTATCAAGGCAATGCTGATGGTCAGGCAGAAGGCACCGATGTAAATCATGACCACATAACCCAGGCTGAAAAGCAAAACAAGTGTTTCACCTTTGACAGTTTGGGTGCATGTGCATGTTTCTTGTCAAAACCTCAAAATTATTATTTTAGAATCTTTATATAGCTGCAATTAGATGTTTTAAGAGATCCTAGCAGAAGCCTAATACAGACTGATATTGCACTGTGATTCATTCCTGTGTAAGCTGAGAAACACAGAGAACTTATATGATGCGACATGGGCTTGATTTGTGAAAATGAGGTGCCAGTGCCGTATCAAAAAACTACAAAGACCTATATTTCACTGACACTTTTGCAGGGTATCTACCCAAGTATAATTTCCAGTTGGGTGTCCAGAGTGGCTGTAGTCCAGGGGCATTTTTGCCCCTGATTAAGGGTTAAAGCCTTTTTCAGACAGAAATTATTATTATTTTTTCTCTCCTGCTGTATTAGCATATAAAGCTTTCCCGAAACACACAAGTCAAAATGAGTCTTGGAAGTTTGTGCTTCCCCATTCTTCATCTCCCATGTCTGCTGTATTTAATATCAAATGAAAAGGGTGAGAAAATGGGACCAAAATGTAACTAACATTAAAGTTTTGATCCAAAGCCTGCTCAGCTCAGAAAATCTCTATACTAACTTTTTTGGACTTCAGAGATGATCTGAGGTTATCTGATAAAATATGATTTATCTGTGATGACTTTCAGGTTTTCTGTATGTATGAGAACTCTATTCAGGGTTCCCTACAATAATCATTAAACTTGTTAACAGCAAAAAAGTGATGTACCTTGGTAAAACAGTCCATTTTTTTATTACTAAGAGAACAACCTGGGCAACAGCTCCAAGTAAACCAGGCAAGCCAAAAGTGAAATGAACTCCAGATGCATCGTGAATCTTGAGAGCAGGATTCAAGCATCTCTGGAAAGAGGAAGAAGTTTGACAGACAAAACCTCAAGTCGATTACAGCACACTGCCTATCTTAGAAAAATAATTTTGGTCTTTTAACTTGCAATCCTGCACTCCAGTCAAGTCTTGTTTCCTGTCTTTAATTTCTTTGAAATAGAGGTTTACTCTGAGGTATCCTACGTTGGAAAATAAGTTTATACAGCTTATAGAAAAAGGAATTTCAGGTTTTGAGCATTACCTGTAAACAGAAGGATCCTAATATGGTTATCACACTGGCAAGCAGACCCAAAATCATTGCAATCCAAGGGTAGTCAATACTCTCTGCTGCATAACAAACAGTAACCCCACCCGCTAGTGCTGCACTGTGGACATGAGCCTGTAAAATAAAATAACAAAAACATGGAGTGAAAATTCAGTCATTGCTTGTCTTATAGCTGTACAATATCATAGACCACTAATCTTATGCAAGTAGAATGTCTTTTGCATTAAGTTGTGCTTCTGTATATTGTGAATTACCATCTGAGAATATAATTTCTAAGTTACAGATAAAGACTTCTGCTTGGCAGGTTAATGACGACTGTGAAGCTGAAAATACAGAGGTGTTTTTACTTAATAGATATTATACCTTTGGTGTTTTACTAAAAGTAACAGAAAAATAGCTTTTCCACACAGCAGTTTCCTCTCATGTCTTACCATTTTGAATTTTCCATCCTTTGTGGTCAGAACAGACAACATGAAGGCAGTTACAGCACTCACTGCAAGTGCAAAGTAGGTGTTGTAGATTGCTTTGGTCTTCTCCACATCAGCTAGTACAGAATTGAAGCTTGGCCAGAATACCCAAAGAAAGAGAGTGCCTTGGAGACAAAGACAAGCAACTATCATTACCTGCTCTAAAACACAGTAAATCTGTCACAGGGCTGTGTCTGGAAGGCTCCAGCCCACATTTTTGCATTTGCTGCAATTCTGCAATTCCCTTGTTGTGAACAAAGGACAGCAGCACTTTACAGCACAGACAGCCCTGGGAGCTGACTGCTATTCCAACACCTTCCCAGAAACTTGGTAACATCATACATGCAGCCAAATCAAGGCTCTACTGGTCTTTCATGGAGCTCAAGGCAGGATGTACTTAATGCTTTTTAAGAACACCTTTAAAAACAACTTTGTCTTATAAATAGTCCCCTTAAACAGAGGTTTAAATACTAGTGGGAACAATTTCACCGTTCATTTCCAAACAATTAGCATTATGCTTGTTCTGCACAGGCATTTGAAAACACGCTTTCAATGGTACCAAAAATAACGACATCCAGGAATATTAAGCACTGCTGAACAGAAGAAACTTTTTGAAAATCCAGGAGCTTGCTCCATTGTTTTTGCACAGATGTATATAAGTGCACAGATGACAGCACAGACAAGCTGCAGTTTATTTTGCTTTGTCTAGACATTAATCATTGTTCAACTTCCATAGCTAATGGACTTCAACTTCCATAGCTTCTTCATAACTGAACCAGAGAGGTACCAGTCCCGGAGCACTTCACCTGACAGTAAAATTTTAAGTTTTCTTTTGTCTAGTCTATTAAGAAACGACACAGGCAATGTCACTATAAAGTACAATGGTTAAATCCAGCTCCCCTGGCAGCTACTGCTTTTCTAAAAGCTTATCTTGGCTCCCTGAAATGCTGAACTGTCTCTGCTGAATTTCACCCTTTCAGTGCACCAGAGGTGACAACCTTGCCTCTCAGATAGGGTATTTGGCCCTTTAAGCTTGATTTGATCTGGAAAACTGACAGGCTTCCCAGCAAACTAGTACTATTTGTTCAGGTCACATTCCTAACTCATGTTTTTCTGCAAGAGTAGTGCTATTTCTGTCAAAGATATCCCTTGAGAAATTGACTTTTTCGTAAGTTCATTGCTTGCAGTCTACCCCAAAAGACTGGATAAATTTCACCCCACAGGTGATATACTAATCTGCCAAATGAAGTCTTAAGTTTGCTTCAGGTGGGTCTGTCCCACCAACCAAGATATGGGACTAAATTGCCATTTTGGCAATTCAAAACCAATGGTAGCAGTGAAGACTGGTGGAATTGAGAGAATTGGACAAGACTTGGTTGTCCTTACTAAGACAATCTTATAACCATTGATTCGGTAGTTAGTTATTAAAAAAACTACTAATGTTACTGACATATTCTTGTGAGCACCTGCTCAGCTATGAAAATCAAAGATTTACAGTATGGTTCCAAATATGGATGAAGACTTCAGCACTTCACACAGTCCTCAGAAAAAAGGGAACTATAAGGAATTTGTTTGCTCGGTGATTCCTTTCTGTCCATGTTACCTCAGGAATTATCCAAGGTACAGAAATATAACTACTTAGGATAGCAAGCACTTGGCTGTAGCAAGCTGCACTAACATTATAACAATGGCTTAACAGCATCTTGATAAGTTGATTAAAATACTGTTCTGGAATTCTCCAGGAAAGCAAGAACTTTAGGGACTCAGAAGAACAGCATATAATTTCTCTTTCCCCAGAGAAGAAATTTCACCTTCTTTGGGGTGAAGACCAACTGAGAATTACACTCTGTGAACCTTCATTGATAGATCTTAGATCAGCTAGTGACAGTTACGTAACAGAAGTCACAATAATGAGGAAACTAAATTGCTTCTTTAAGAAAAAAATGGAACTCCTATATGTTCAGCCTATCATAACTCAGATCCTTTCTCATGCGCATGTCTGTATCATATTCCCCTCCTTTCAGTGAGTTTTTATCTTCTCATTTGCATTACTAGGCAGGGACTGTATTTTTATATCTCTGTACAGCACCTTGCGAAGAAAAACTGAGCCTCAGCCCAGCTGGAACTCTAAACACTACTGAAATACACATAATCACCTCAGTGCATATGTCCCTTACTGATATGTCTATACAAGGCCAAAAGAGACAATTTAGTTGGGAGAGGGAACAGTTAATTTGCTGTAAACTTTAAGCTGAGACTGACACAAGCAAACAGCCTTTGCAAGAGTGACTTACATGCCTGGTAGGAAAACTGCTGAGACTCACCAACTCATTGTCAGAAACCATGAACCACAGCAGCATTCTGTGCTTGACAGCACTCAGACCTGTACTTTGAATGCAACAGCTTCAGTGTGCCACGGCCCGTTCCCCAAAACCTCCCTCTTGCTCTCACTGCAATCTCTTCTTTCATCTGAGACATTACACCAAATATCTTACCCAACATTGACAATAAATCCGACTTCGGGGTATTTGCATTCTTCTCAGACCTTGGTGATGGCTCAGAGAAACGTGAGGAGACTGCCAGACCAAAGTAGGCTCCAAACAGGTGAACGTGCATCATGCTGATATTGTCTGGAACCTGTATCGACAGAGTAACTTTGTAACATTTTATGCCACAGAAACCCTTTGATGAAGACCCTGATATAGTTACTCATACAACCTCCCTATGAACTATTTGTTTATCACAGTCACTCAGTTTAAGCATGAGTTATTAATACCACATTAATTTATTTGAGCTCAGTGTAGCTCATAAACACACAATTAATCTACAGAGAGCCTGAAGTATGTTTACATTGTACATTAAACGCAGGTCTTTCTGTGCTGTCCAGGCTGGGCTCGTCTGTCATTCACGCTGTTAATCTTCCAGATTGAACTAACAGGGAGGGAGCAAAGGTTAAAGATAATTAGTACCTTAGCATAGGTCAAAGCTTTCATTCATTTGTTGGTGGTGGGTCAGGGCATGGGTAAGGTCAAATGCACTATATCCCAATCCTTCAAGGTCAAGAATCAGCCAATTATACTGATGCAGTATACGCAGCATTTGGAGTTTGATACTTAAATGTACTCTCACGGTCAGACTTCATATCTCAGTGAAATCATAGCCACAATGTAACTGAATGAGATAAAATACACTGATGTTCCCATCAGCATAGCACTAAGGAATCACCAAAAAGCAACACTTCCAAAGTCCATGTGAAACTTTCCCCTCTGTTACTAGAAATCATACTACTATACCTGCAGGAATCGCTTGTTGATCCATCTGCTCACATGGAAAACTATTACCTCTACCACTGTCATCACAATTAATTGTATAGGATTAGTTTTCCCAAGAACTGCTCCACTGGAGATGACCACAGCAGTCATACTCACAGCAGCCGTTGTTACGCTGTAATGAAAGAAAGAAAATAATAATAATTCTATATCGGGACCACACCAGGGGCAATGAAAGAATGACAGATGGCCAAATGTACTTAACACTCCAAAGCCCTCCAAAAAGTCTGCAAATGACCATGCTAATTCACAATCAGGTCAACAAAACAATGCATTATCCTTAACAAAAAGCAGTCAGCAGCTCCAGATTAGTTCTTGTGAGAACTGGAATAATTACATTTTCAGACCAATTTCCTTTGCTTCTTGAAGGAGGAGAACTAATAAACCTTCCATCAGAATGGAGCACTGGACACCAAGTACAATAATGAGGAGGTTGAATCCTGTGCTGCTAAAGCTGTATCTTTTCAGAAATGCCAGGAAAAAGCCAAATCCAAAAATCACCATGTTGTTGACATCTTGAAAATCTGCATGACAGAAAAGACCAAGAGAGCAGTCAAGTGATTACTGCAGACTGGATTTCTGGTTTAAAATAACAATAATAAAAAAATCACAATTAACTAAGAAGCCTTTAGATAAAAAATTGGTTGCCAATAGTATTTTTTAAAGAATCCCAAAGCTTTCTGATCCATAAGCAACCAGAAAGACAATACCATTGGCCCTGAATTTAATATTAGAAAGTGACTTCACAACAGATGAACATGGAAACCATTTCATAAAAGGAAGAGGCTGTCCAAAGTACAAGGTCTTGGATCTGTAGGCCTGGAAGTATCCCCCAGGACATGCTAATGGTCATAGTCTCATATGGCTGTGCAGACCTCTACGTACGGCAAAATATTAAACTGCTAGTAAGCAGGTCTCATTTTTCCTGGTTATAAAACAAGGAGGGCAATACCAGAATGTCACAAGGATTAATCAACTCACTTCTGCACAGCACTGTAAATACTTTATACACTATGGCTGTAGCATACTCTGCTCATACATTCCTTTAATCAATGCACAAAATACATTTCCAGAATATATTTAAGCCCTTAATTCCATTGTAATAGCTTCATGCATTTGGAGCAAGCATTCAGATGGAAAACACTGCCATCTTGAATTTTTACTTTGTAGCACGCTGCCTTTGCATGCCAAGACTGCACAAGAGTTAGGCCCTTAACTCAGTGCAGTGCCTGCCTTCAGAAGTTTATGTTCATAGGAATCAAGATTACCACCAACAGACAGCAGAAACAGATAAGCAAGGCAATTAGTATCACATTTTTGTTCACTGTCTTTGCTTTGATATAAATAAATATAATACATGGCAAAGAAGAGTACTTAAAGGGCAGTAAAAACATTCTACTCATTAACAAAAACACAAAACTGTTGAATCCCAACTCTACTTCACTGCAAAATAAAAGCACACATTCAACCCTTCCTTTCACAGCAAAACCAGCAGTCTTACCTGTGTAGGAAATGTCTGAGATGGATGCATTGTAACCTGAGAACAAAAAGTAAAAGAGGATGATGAAAACAGTTTCCAGAAAAAGGATTAGCCACGGCATGCTTTTTCGGAAGCTGCGGTAGTTAGAAGGCATTGTGCACTAGACCATACATAAGCACAAACACATTAATATTTTTTCTATAAAAATGTTCCAGTAACCTCAAACCAATAGAAAAGGCAGAGGGGGGAGGGAGGAGGGGCAGAAATAGATAAAAAGCCAAAGAGGCGTCAGCAAGGAACAGTTCCTTATCTGTGGCAGGTCAGGAGCCCAAGCTCGCCACAGCTGACATGGACTGAGCTCTGAGTGTTCATGAACACAGACATATCAAATTGTCAATATTGTAATGCACCAGGATACCTTCCATACAGCTGCTCTGGTGCCTTATAGATAAGCTACGTTGCAAGTAAAGAACATGGACTTGTAAGAGTAGAATGTTGAAGTTAATGCTAAATCATTATTTATTTACATCTAGTCATCCTAGATCCAAACCCCTCCATCTAAACACCAGGGAGGGTCCTGCAGAGATTCTGACTGTGATTCTTGGGTTGGTTAGCCTCACACTCACTGAATCCAACCCAGTGCCAGGGAACTGAGACTCTTTGGACAAGCAGAAATAACATAGCATTTTCTGTGCTACTTGCAATATTGATCTATTTTTTTAGAGTATGGCTATGGAATCAGCAACAGTGAAGGCTCTAGTAAACCTTGGTAACCCCTGGGCCTGGAAGTTGCAGGCAGACATGCTGCAGGCTTTAAACCCTACCAATTCTTTCTTTCAGATCTAAACTGCATTCAGAAGTGTATCAACTTTTATTACCACATTGTGGCTACAAGGCACTTGTTGCCGTATGGGTTGTGAGCTCTTTGGTTGGCACAGGCTTTTTATAATAAATAAATAAATAAATAAATGAGCCATTAGAGTTAACATATTGGGCACATGAGAAGGGATATATGGGGAAAGTTAGCTATGTGCATTGTGTGTTCTTATCCACTGTCACTGTAATTTGATAGATAAGGTTATATGCCCCGTTGATGACAGACAATTAATGACTCTATAATCTGAACTTCTTCAGATTATTAATTATAATTCTTCAGATTACTATCTTCTCAGTATTCAGTATGCTTCTGGGAAACTGAACCCTTCTTTGTTCAGGTAGTGTAGACCAACATACTAAGGTTATGTCTCTGACTTCCTACTTAGAGGCTGTATCAAATTGAGTGCTGTGCTAGCATGCTGGGGTTTGAGGTAGCAGCAACACAAATAGAAAGAAAGCCACCTACTGGTGAAAGAAGTATGTATAAAAGAAAAATGTATGTGTAATTCCATTTCACTTATATTTGTACATAAAAACCCATACATCCTGCAAAGGACTCCTTTTAGATATATTAACACTGTTTATATATATATATATATATATATAAGCCCCATCAAGGAATAAGTATGGAAACTTGACAAGGCAGAAAAAAAGCTAAAGACAGTTTGTAATTGGAAATGGGAAGGGGGAAGAGGAAATTCCTCCACGGAAAGGCCTAATTCAAGATAGCAGAACCTGTCTAAAAGTGAAGACTGGAAGGGGGGGGAGGGAGGGGGGGGGGCAAATAAACAAAACAAAACAAAAAAAAGCAAGGGGTTTGTTAGATACTATTGAAAATCTGCACTCAAACATCTGAAGGTGCTGTTTAAATTTAACAATTACATGGGACTTCTCCCAGCTCAGGACAGGAGGAAGGAACAATTCCCCTTCTGCAAAATCCAGACTACACAACACAATGGTTTTCAAGCTGTACATGAAACATTTGCAGTTATGGTGGTATTTTGGACTTTTCTCATATGCAATATCAAATTGCTTTACCAGCTTTTACTTAGGCCTAACAAAACTGCAAGTTAACAAAAAGTACACTTACTCCCATTTCAGAAACTCCCAAAGAACATTTAAATGATTTCCAAAATTTGCAGAGCACTGCCCTAACTTCAGAAAAATCCCAATGCCAGAACATCTGCATTCGTCTCCTTTCTGTGGGAATTTAACCATGTGGGCAACTCAGGCGTTACCAGAACGTCAGGTGAACATTTTTCTAGAAAAGTAACCACTGAAACACAACAACAGGAGCTGATCTGGCTGACGCTGTGTTTGTGCGACTTACAAACTCGACGTATCTTTCATCATTTTCCAGCAAGAATCGTGCTCAGGCTTTAACAGTGACTGGGAACTCCTTCCACCACTGAACCCCCATCAGATGAACATAAGTAGTTTTTTTGTTTGTTTTTGACGTCTGTTACCAAGTCTCCTGGCAGCGTTAACACTCACGGGGGAAATACTCCAAAGGCCAGGAATTTACCCGTGTTCTTACCCCAGGACTCTTCTTGAGACCTGCACGCCACACCAAGTGTTTTTTTTGGGATTTCGGCCTTAAACTCCCTCCCAGTCAGAACGACCCAGGCGCAGTGACCGCGGGCACGGAGGGACAGAAGCCCAGCTCCAGCCCGGGGCTCCGCCAGCGCCACCCTCCCGTCAGCCCCGCCGAGGGGCCCGGCAGCACCGCGCGGTGCTCGGCCAGGGGGAGCCGCTCGGCCCCACAGGGATCAGGGGGAGCCGGGGCGGTCGGCCCCGGCGGCCGACGGGCGAGCGGGCGGCAGCGAGAGGTAGGGGCTGGCCCGCGCCCCGCGCCCCGCCGCCCTGCGGGAGGCCGAGGGGCAGCCGAGGAGCGAAGGCCGAAGGCCGGCACCAGGCCCCCCTAGGCGGCGCAGGCCCCACCCCGCCAGCCTTGGGGCCCAGCCCCTCATTGGTCGGGCCGCCTCCTGCCGCGGGTTCTGATTGGCCCAGCCCCAAGCCCCGCCCGTCCGCGGGAAGGCCGGGACAGGACGCCGCGTCTGTCCCGCCCCGCCCTCCCGTCCCGCTCCGCGGTTGGGCCCGCCGGCTGTCACTCTCGTGCGTATCCCCGCGTGCTGCAGGAGGCCGCCCGTCCCCGTGCTGCTTTGTGCCCGCCACGCCCCCCGCGAGACGTCCGGACGGGGCCGCTCTGTGGTGGGAGCACGGCGCGCCCGGGGACTTGGCTCTCCCGACAGATGATTTGCCGGCGGAGCTGCCAATCAAGTATGAGGGCGGAGCTCTTCAGCGTTACGCTGACAGAGGGAGTTAAGCCCTGCCTTCTTCCGCTTCCGACTGGATAGCTGAGCTGTCCTGTTCTTTTTCTTTTTCTTTTCCATTGGGCAGCACTGCTGTCAATCGCAGCACGGGGCGGGAACTAGCGCAAAACGACAGTAGGCGGGAGCAGAACAAACCCTGCTCAGAGATTGGGCTAAAAGCCATCAATTCACGAACCCCTTTCCTGCAACAGGTTCTCCTGGCCGCCAATCAAAGACGTGGGCGGGACACCTGACGGCGCGGGGGCGGAACCAACTTTCTGATGCTCCGATGGGCCTCCTCGGCCGTCCGTCTGCCTTTGCCCGCTGCCGATTGGCCCGGCGCGCCGTCATTCCGACGTCGTCAGCCTCCCGATTGGACAGCACCGGGGGAGGCGGGGGCGTTGCGCGGCGGCTGCGCGGGGGGACGCGGCGGGGAGGGACGGGTCCGGAATTATTTTTATTTCTTTGTTTCCAGGGGAAAAAAAAGAAAAGAAAATAATAAAAAAAAACAAACAAAAAACAAAAAACAACCCGGCCCCGACCCCCCCTGAGGGAGGCGCCCCGCGGGGCCGAATGCTGCTGCCGTGAGCGGGGCCGGGCCCGGGCCGGCGGGATGAAGCGGCGCAGCGCGGAGTGCAGTAAGCTGCGGCGGCCGCTCAAGCGGAACCGCATCGCCGAGGGCATCTACGGCAGGTAACGAGCGGCGGGGGGCAGCGCGCCGCCCCGGGGCCCCCTGCTCCCCGCCCCGGGACCCCCCCCC
>CM021719.1:6908162-7013124 GCA_011074415.1 Stictonetta naevosa
GGCTCGCCTTGTCGGGCCCTCGCCTCCCGGTGCTCCCCCACCGGCGGTGCCCCGCGCCGGGCCGGCCCGGATCCTGCTGGCGGACCCCGCGGGCAGCCCCAGGCGCTCGGCCGAGGCGCCCGGCGGTGCGGCGCCGGCTGTGGAAGCAGGCGGCGGCCCGGGAGGCAGCCGGGAACCGCCGGGTGGTGAGGGCCCGCCGGGTGTGCGGCCTGCCCGTGAGGCACGGAGCAGCAGCGGAGCGCCAGCCGCGCTCTCACGTTAAGGGGCTGCCTCCTGCGTGTCTCCGAATAAAGGCGGGCTGTCAGCTTTGTGCGTGCGGAACCCAGCGCGGGGCCCCCAACGCCGGCTTCTTGTGAGCCTGTTGTAGGCAGTTGTAAAGGGGTATTTGGGGCTCTGCCTTCCCGAGCAGTAAGGCAAATTGGGTAACAAATACAATCATAATGTATTTCTGAAGAAAGAGGAGTTTGTTGTAGTGGAGGATAGTAAGTGGACTTCTGGAAGTTATGGTAAGGATAATGTCCCCTTTCTGGTTTGAGTTTGGCTTATCCATGCAGCTGCTGGGAACTTGAGGCCCGTAATTCAGAGATGTGTATAGGTAGTGTTCCATATACCCATAGATTTCTAAATTATTGAAATTACTCTAGATACTATAGCTATTTACCCAACTTATCTTAATTGCTACCGTCCGTTTGTACAGTCCCAGTAAATGCAGTTATTGGTAGGGAGCATTGTGGTGATACAAAGCAGCCAGGCTGAACAAATAACACGATTAGTATAGTTGAATCTTGTAGGATTTTTGTTTGCTTTTTAAATTAAGACCAATCTTCCCATCCTTGTTCCCTTTCTAGTCTTTCAGTGCAGAGCTAGTCACGATTGTCCCAGGTAGACACATGCAAACATAACTGAGAGTTGCAAAACTGGAGAGTTTTGGAGCAGCTGAAGGAATGAGAGAACTGTTCTGTAGGACTCTGATGGCAGGCTTCGCTACACGTGTTAATCTGTAACAGGATGTAAGAAGTGATAGAAAAATATTTTCAAATCACAAAACAGAGTCAGAAACATAAAATCCTGGGTTGCATTGAGAAATGAATATCCTGCCTCCCTTCATGTTGCTTTTATACCAGCTTCTGCTATATCCTTTTAAACAAGCTTGTCTAAGGGCTCACAGCCTTTCTTACTTGAAATTATACAGCTGTAGTTCTTAAAGTACTTTTCCTCAATGTTCACGCTGTAAATTTAATGGTCTCAGCCCTTCGTAAAGACTTCCGAAGTTATTTGTGAACAATCTTCCTTTCCCCACCTCCACCTTCTCCATCAAATTTTCAATGGCTGCACAATATTATGTGCAACCATGATAAAGACTTAAGCCATTTAGAAGTATTAAAGAACTGTAGTATTGTACGGTGCAACACTGTACTGTACTGTGATGCTTTTCCGCGGAAAGAACGTTATTATCATTAAAACCTAACTGTGCTTTCAGTAGATCTCCCGAAGTAACAAGTGGTTGGTAGGCAGGGATCACAAGATCTCTCATTTCCACAGTTCATGTTCAAAATTTTGCCTTTGTGCTTCTTAAGCTATCGGTTGCCATTGTTCTATAATGTGTGAGTGCTTAGTATCTTGTGCCTTTGACACTGCTCACGCATTAAAACTGCAGTTGTTAATTTAAGTGTTCATTGCAGCTTGTCATCAGTTAAGCAATCAAAGTTTGCTTGTTTATGTGTCTTCCAATTCCTCATACTGATCTGTTTGAAATCCTACACCTTTATTTTGGTACTGCTTGTTTTGTCTCTACATGGTCATGTTGGCACTTCATACCAATTTTGTAGCTGGTTAAGTTTTGAGAGCAATTCCATTTGCACTTGGCCTAACTTTCAGCTGACTTTTGCTATGTATCGTGGATTTTCAGACTGTAGTCTTTAAATGCTCTATGTTCCTTTAGTGTTAGGATTTTTTTTAGCCCTATGTATGTTGCTTTTTATCACAGGCATTACCTGGACTGGCAGCCAAGTGAATGCATAGGAGAATGTGTATGTATCTGTAATCTCCCAGTGGTTACTGAGATACCTGCTCATGGAATAAGGGCAGTTCATGCCCCCCAGGCATCTCATAGCATCTAATGGGGTGGCATTTCTTGATATTGGGATGTCTTTGCTAAGATGCTCATGTGGTTCTGTATACGACCTAACTTCTGATACAGCTTATTTCCAAGGACTTGATTTTGGATTCTGCCAAGAGCTAAATAAACTGTAAGGAAAAACAATTCACTACTAACTGTGACCTCTTCTTAGGCTTTATTTTTAAATCCATAATGATTCTTCCTACTGATTTATTCTGGCACTTTTTTTTTCCCCTTCATATAGAAAGCTTATTACAAAAAAGTTATTCCTAAACTGCCCTTGAGGTCTGTAACAAACAAACAGCACTACCTTTTATGACTTTGGACTTGAGAATTGAATTTAAGTTAGTTTACGTTTAAATGTATTCTGTTGTGTAAACCTTAATGGTACACCTGTTATGGCTTCCTTCTGCCAGTAACTTTCATTCCATGCACGCTGCAGGTCCTCTTGTTTTATTTCATATGTTCTGGACTGGTGTTTTCAGCTGAGATACCATAGTGGGCTAATAGCTTCTCTTGTTTCAGTAGTATAATACTGATTGCTGATTATATGTACCTGTGGTTCAGCCAGTGTATTACACTTGATTCCAGAATTACTGAAAAGAGTTTTCTGTTTTGTCTACCGATACTTATATTTCCATGGTTCAGTGATTCGTGTGTTCTGTACTGTATCAAGATACAGAATAAGTAGTTGGGGAGACTTCCTGGGATTCTTTCCTTTTGGAAAATTTACTTGGCAAGTATTTTGCATAATAGTTTCCAGTATGCGTACCACGTTCCAGCAGTCATGTTTTCCCTCTTGCATACATGCCGTGCTCATTCTGTACTACCTTTCTATCCACTAATGATACTTGTGTAAACAAGTATACTTATGTAAACACAAGCATATGTATACTGCTTTTTCCTTTGAAAATCTGCATTGGTATTCATCATAGAATTATAGAATGGTTTGGGTTGGAAGGACCTTAAAGACCATCTAGTTCCAATGCCCCTGCCGTGGGCAGGGACACCTCCCACCAGCCCAGGCTGCCCAAAGCCCCCTCCAGCCTGGTGTGGGGCAGCCACAGCTTCTCTGGGTAGCCTGGGACAGGGCCTCGCTGCCCTCATAGTGAAGAGTTTCTTCCTTATATCTAATCTAAACCTACCATCTTTTATTTTAAAACCATTACCGCTGTCCAGGTAGATGATGTCAGTTGCTCTCCCCTTATCCACCAGTGCACTGACCCCATCGCAGAAGGCCTCCAGATTAGTCAGGCATGATCTGCCCTTAGCAAGGCCATGTTGGCTGTCTCCGGTCACATCCTTATTTTCCATGTGCCTTAGCATTGTTTCTAGGAGGATCTGCTTCATGATCTTGCCCAGCACAGAGGTGAGACTGACTGGCCTGTAGTTCCCCGGGTCTTCTCTTTTTCCCTTTTCAAAGTGGGGGTGGTGTTTCCTCTTTTCCAGTCACTGGGAACTTCATGGGACTGCCATAACTTCTCAAATATGACAGGCAGTGGCTTAGCAACTACATCCGCCAGTTCGCTCATGAGCAGCAGATGCATCTCATCAGGTTCGATCAACTAGTGCACATTCAGGTTCCTTAGGTGGTCTTGAACCTTTCCTATGGTGGATATTCAGTAAGCATCCCAAGCATCCCAAATGTTCTGGCTGGCATTGGATAGACAACCCTGAGAGTGTGGTTGCTGACCATTTGGTAATTTCATATGTGTGTTAAACTTCACCTTTGCAGAGTCTACCTCTGCATTCAGTGTCCTGCCGGTCTCAAGATGCAGTCTACTCCATTGTAATTATATCATGAGTCAGACTGCAAAATGAAGTATGCCATCAGTTCAGCTGAGATTCACTTTTCAGTGTGTGGGGCAGGGCTTCTGATAATAGTGGGATAGAACAGAGGCTTCATTTAATATCAGTTTGGATTTAGGGTACCTAATTGTTTTTTGGGGTACCTAATTGTTTTTATTTCCTTTTTTGTTTGTTTGTTTTTTTTAATGCTTTTACATTACAGCAAGAACAGTATCTGATTCTATGGGTAGTAGAAAGAGAGGAAAGAACAAGAAGAATGGGAAAAAATAAAGAGGAAATGCCATCTGGCACTTGAGTGGGGAGGATGGAGGAAAAGTAAGGCAGAAAAATAATTATTTGAAAATTCAAAGAGGGAGAACTGACCTTTCATGGAATTTGCAGTACTGTAATGACTGCTTCTTCCAGGTCAGTACCCTGTTCTTCTCATGAATGTGTTCATCCTTCCCCCTTAGCCCCCATCTTGTATTACCCTACAAGATTAGATACAATATGCAAATTTTATGGGGGAAGCCTTGTCCTTAAGCCTCAGACAGATCACTGAAATCAGCTTTTTTGACGTGTCAGAAAATTAATCACCCAGATTTTTGGCATTTCTTTGCAACCAAATCAGGCATACAACCTTCCTCCCCCTGTATTGAGAACAAACTCAGAACTAGAATTGGCATCATGAAATATGTTTGAGCCTTTCTAGTAGCGTGAGGGCTTGTGACGTTAGAAGGCACCTCTACCTAATGAATGTTGCCTCTAAGTGAGGATACTGACACAGCAGCTATAAAAATTGGAAAAACGTGTGGATGTGCCCATAAAGATTAATGAATATCTGAGGTTCACAGGCACTAAACGGCTGGTGCTGGATTCCAAAGGTGTACTGGCTGGCTGGGTTGCAGGATGAGCATGTTGGAAGGGAGGCACACTGGGGACAATGACTACATACCAATTAGAAAAGCAGAGAAGGGAGAAACAGTGTCTGGAAGGAATCGGGAGACTGAAGAGCAAAGATGAAGTAGAAGTGGCTAGTAGAAAGCAGAGAAAGGGAAGAGGGCTCTGGCTAGGTTGTTTGTCTTTTATTCATGCAATCATATTTGAAGGGTCTGTCATATTAAGCAAAAGAGCAGAAGAGTGATTAGCCTGTCAAAATGAGAGCTCTGTTACCTGGTTTTATTTAGGGTTACATTCTTGTTGGACATTTTTGAGCTATCACTAATTTAAGTGTTCACCGGAGGGGGGGCGGCTTTTCACTAAGCACTTGTAAATTAACCTTTAAACTGTGTGCTTGTCAGTAACAGCAAGTCTTGGTGTGCACCAGCCCTTGATAGAAGGGAAGTCGAGATTTTTGTTCCTTTCTTCCTCCTCCTAAGAGTTGCTGCCATCTGCAGCCCCTAGTGTGCCACAGAGACACCCGAGCTGGTTTTAACCTGGCGGTGTAACTGGCAGTGCAGAAGCTCAACACGGTTCTGGTCCACTTGGAGCAGGGAACTGATGCCTGTAGCCTGCCACCAGTACCAGTTTTAAAGCTAGGGGTGAGTTCTGGGCTGCAGTCTCTGATGTGGATGCAGTCCTCTAGATGGACGGGGGGGAGCAGCATGCCCTGTTTTCAGGAATCACTCAAGTAGTCTTGAGTGCAGTCCCTTTAAAATATTTTGATGTGTATGTCTACACACAGGCTTGTGCAGTTGAACAAGTAAATAGAATATATTGTGCAAGAGTGGGCTTTGTTGTTGAGATCAACAGAAGTGGATGAAGTTTTTTTAAAAAAGGAAAAAACTTTCACGTGTCTTAGTCTTTTTCTCATGAAACTCTTAATTGCTTTTGAGACCTTCAGATGACTGAGAAGCAGAATCTTTAGTACTGTTGGGCAAGCCTTACAAGTGTTGAATTGTTACAACTCCACTTTGAAATGGGGAGCGTCAGGGTGGCCTTCGGATTTGATATGAATTGAATGTACCTTTAACGGTTGTCTTACAGAACTCTTATTCAGCACATGCTTTAGCTTGGATTGGCACTTAACAGTTGAAAAGAATTAGTTCTGACAATTCTGTTTTGCTAAGAAAAATATAGTCTCTACAGATTTCAGTGACAGAAAAATAAACAATAGCCATAACTTGAACCCAGGAGAAAGTGCCTACACAGCTGCTTTTCCAGCTAAACAGACAAAATAGTGATTACCTAGATGAGACGCCTTTTTATTTGTTCTCACATCTCAGAGTTACACACATACGATTCAATAGCATGGTCAAAACGAGCACAGCTGTGAGTGCGCACCCAAACGCCTGCCACCTTTCATGGCCAAGTGTTCTCTGAGGTGCTGTGAATGCAGCAGCTTTTTAGAGATGCCTCTGTCCCACTTCCGACTGGGACAGTTTGTTTTCCTCCAAGGAGCTGGTATGGTACTGCACTACGGCTCGGGGAGGAAAGCCGTGCTGCTGGTGCCGGGGTGCTGCTGGTGCCGGGGTGCTGCCGGTGCCGGGCTTTGCGAAGTCAGGCCCTGCTCGTGGTGCTGCCCTGCTGGGGGGCGGCCAGGCCCCAGGGGCGCAGCGGGACGGGGTCGCTGGGGGGCGGCCGCTGCTCGGAGCCTGCCCGGGCAGCGGCTGGGTTGCCACCAGCTCCTGTCATCTGCATGGTTTACCGCATTCCTGCTGCCTTTTTTGCCCTGTTGAACTGCCTTATGTCAGCCCACGAGCTGGGCCTTTCTTCCAGCCCTCTCCGCCATCGTGCAGAGGGAGAGCGGTGCCGTGCAGTGCTGAGCGGTGCAGTGCTGTGGGGTTAAGCCACCACACGGCTGGACCCGGAGCGTTGGCTGGGCAGAGGACGGCAGTGCGTGCAAGCACAGCCCACCGAGACGGGTTTTTTTGCTGTTGCTTTCATACACACTTCTGTTGTAGTTTCATGTAGTTTCACTCCTCTAAAAGAGCAGTTTTCGACTAAATTGCTGGGACTGGTTCTGTAAGCGCTGAAAAAAGCTGAGTCTTACTTTTCTAGGTGTGCATGTCATTAATTTCCTTGCCATTAAAGAGGCTACAGGAAGCATTTTAACTTGTTTGCGTATTTGTTCCAGTCCCATTATGGGGACTGGATGGGGACTGGATGTATGGGGATTGGATATATACTGGCTCCAGATATGTTGTTTTTCAGATTCCACTATAAATGGAGAAAACACCTTCAAAAGGGGGGGCAGAGGTGGGTTAAGCGTAGGAATATGTACTTATTGTCTCCTAGACTTCCGAAATGCATTTTCTGTCATTAAGAATTAGTATGAATTTAAAGTGTGTACTTGCAAGTACACCAGAGAGCATTTATGTATTATTATAGCATATATTTAGTTCCACCTCAGAAATTCTTCTCAGGGACTCTAGTCACAGTGAAAACCTTGGAATTGGGCTCTGTGGGGGACAGCCTGATGGCATACAGTAAGTGAGAATAGCTAAGCAAAAGCTTTTTTTGTTGGGTAAAGAGGTAAGGCCAGGTCAGTTGATAAATGTCTTTTTTCAGGCACACAGTTAATCTTTGACGATTTGCAAGCATTTCTTTGGTTTTGGCAGATGAAAAATAAATTGCAACTTCTTGCAAAAATCAAATCAGTTTTATGAGTTTGAAACTTCAGCACTATCATTTGAACGACTTGAAAGGTTTGTGAAATACAGAGAGGACTGGATCTTATTAAAAGTTTCCTAAGGAGAGACATTCAGAATAGCTCTACATCATGCACGGAGCAAAAATACATGCAACAGTTTAGCAATAAGACCAATAAAAATAAACATTTTTTTTTGAAAAAAAAAAAAAAGTTTAAGTGATAATAGCTTTTCTTTCTGTGTTTTCATTCATCATCTTGAGCTGAAGCCTTATCTTAAGTGCATTGAGCAGGTTGTTCTACCTGATCTGATGGGAGGTAGAGAACACTTTTCATGGAAGTCCCCTATTGTGTATCTTCTCTGATGCTCTGAATTCCTTCCAAAAAAAAACATGTCAAATTTCTGCACTCTTCATGGACCGACCCTACCTGGGTGTGCTAACTCTTGGCAACATATCAGTAACTGTCCCAGAGCAAAGTTCTACAGGTTATGTTGGAAGTGTGATACCGAAGGAAAAATAAGTTACTAAAAGGAAAAACTGTCCTTAATTTTAAATATATGTATATATATATTAAAAACAAAACAAAAATAACTTTGTTATGAGCCAATGTAGTGCAAGAAGGTTGCTTTTTGATGAACTGCAGTAATATACTAGATCTTTGGGTGCTGGGCTTTGGTGGAAAAGGGTTTTTGTTTGCTCCGTTGTAGCAGAGCGGATTGGGCTCCTGTATTAGTGATGATCTCAAAATAATTTGAGCTCTGTAGCCAAGATGGATCATTAATGGTTCAAAATCACGGACTAAGAATAAGGGAGTGTAGCCTAAAAAAAAAAAAAAAAAAAAAGTGGTGTTAAGACTCATGTGCCTCTATATTTTTTTTAAATGGATCTATCTACTTGAATATGGATATTGTCATATATAACCCTTTGACAATTCAGTGCCAACACACTAACTGCTATAGTTATAGGTTTAAATTATATCTTGATTTGTTGATATTGCAGTTTATGTTAAATGTGGAAAATGAGTAGTCTGATGAGGGGAATACAGAAACTTTTAAGCTCCAGGTACAAGAGACTGCAAACTGAAAGAGAAGTGTTTCAGCTGTGACAGCATACTTATTTGTAAGATTTCTTTGTAAATACAGTCCAAAGCTAAAGAGAGGTTGTCACTGAATGTCTTGTAAGAGCAACAAGCCTTCTATAATGGCTCTTCTAAAATAAAAATATAAATAACTTTGTTAGACTGGGCTCAATTTTAATGTAATAAAACTACCTGTTTTGTAAAGGAGTTTTGAATGAAATTTTCTTACCTGTATTTGCAGTTGCCTACAGTTTTTATTCCTGAACATTTAATTTTTAAAAAAGTTAATTTGTTTTATTAATTCTATTGAAACACTGATTGAAATTACTTTTTCTTTTGCTTTCCAGTACCTTTCTGTATCTGAAGTTTCTAGTAGTGTGGGCACTGGTACTGCTAGCAGATTTTGTCCTGGAGTTCAGATTTGAGTATCTGTGGCCATTCTGGCTCTTCATCAGGAGTGTTTATGATTCCTTCAGATACCAAGGTTTGGTAAGTATAACATAGAATTACTGTGGTGTTTCAGGGTAAATCCCATGTTACACAACTTATTAGGACTGTTGATCACTTTCACAAGAAGAGGAATTTTCAAGTGACTAAATGATCTGTGCTCAAGTCTTGTCTCTCTCAGACTTCCTATTTAATCTGCGGCGAGTGGAAATGATATACATAGCTATCAAACTACTTGCTATAGGCAAATATTGTTTGAATTTCTGAGATCAGTGAATTTATTGAGATCCCTGTATAACAGATTTTCTTTAATAGAATACAAAAGTCTTTTTAAATACTTAACTACTTTCAGAGAGTAAATGACACTGCTGATTTTTATTTTTTATTTTTTTTAATTCAATATTTTGCCAGTAGGTTATAGTAATGATAATACTACATGAACAGTTGTAAATTATAGTCTTTAAACAAAGTAATAAGGAATAAATATAGCTGTTTGGAGACTTGTTGGAAGAGCAGGCAGGAAACAAGTATTCTCGAGTTGTACATGTTGTCCTTTCATTGGATAAGTCTGTATTTTCATCACCTAGACTGCTCCACTTCTTTACCCCCAATTATAAACAACACTAGTGTTTCCATGTTGAAATCACTGTGGTGTCACCATTAAAAAATAAACTGTTGTTTGCTGGAATAAACTGAAACACTATTCTTCTCCCCTACCCTTCCTTTCTTTTAGGCCTTTTCAGTATTTTTTGTCTGTGTAGCATTCACATCAAATATAATATGTCTGCTCTTCATACCAATACAATGGCTGTTTTTTGCTGCCAGCACGTATGTATGGGTACAGTATGTCTGGCACACAGGTAGGTCACTATTCTTTAACTAAAATTTACTAATTTGAATATATATCTTACAATCTTTAGTAGCATGTAGAAACTCTCTTCTATTTGTTAACACATATATTTTCGACTTCAAAACACTTCTGTAGCAGCTCTGTAAACACTGATCAAATGCAAAAAAAATGTGAAATGACATAATACTCTTTCCTTTATTTGACTAACATGCTGTTTGATTGGAATATTACCACATTTTCAGTTCTTCTTTATCAAATCTTTGTGCCATGTGGATTCAGCTTCAAATCAAAAAGGCTTCTAATACTGATTTTGTTAACTCTTACTGCAGTTGTGATAATGGTTGGTCTGAGACACATGGAGAAATTTTCTTCCCTGCCTTTTTTTTTCTCATCCTTAGGGTTGTTGTTGTTGTTTGTTTTTAGAAATCCTGGAGTTCTGGTGCAGCAGTTGGGTTTGGGAGATGGTTTAGTTTACATGAGTGTTAGTACTTGACATGAGTTAAGTATCTGTCTTTCCTTGCAGGATAGCATGGATCATTTCTGAGTTTACTGGTGAAAGCAGTCATCTTTTTGACAAGTTAGTTGTTTATAATAATGATGGCATGGGAGCTAGTGGGAGAGATTGTGAACCAGTTGCTGTCCAATATAAAATAAGTTTTCTTTAAACAACAACAACAAAACCAACCCTGGAGTTATTTTTAGGGTTATATTAAGACGTTAAAATGTTATCTGAAGTTGTTCTCAGAGCAGATGTTTAGAAACCATAAGGGAAAAACCTGGCGGGCCAGTTCTAACTCTATTTAGCTATTTAGCTCTTTTAATATTTTGCTGCAACCTTAGGAATTAATCTTCGTCAATGCTCATCTAAGTTAAGGGAGATTTGCTCTTCTTTTTTAATGAAGTTATGATCTTTTTAGGTGGTAGGTCTACCTAGTTGAAACAGTCCTGTTTAGCTGAGAGTTTTTACTATGGGTTTCTAACTTACGTAGAAGAAGGCTATTCAAGAGAGACCAAAGCATGAGGTCCTCAAAAAAATACTCCTAGTTTCGCATTTGAGACTTGTTTCCAAATAAGTACAAAGTATGTTGATATCAGTGCATAATCAAAGACTTCATTTATTTTTCTGAAGCTTGTGGCATGCAAGTGGAATTGAATTGTTGAATTTTATAGTGGCTGTATTACAGGTAACAGTGGTGGTTTCTATTGGCCAAGAGGACTATGACCTTAGCTTTGGCTACTGTTTTATGTTGTTACCAGTAGTGCTAGAGAGAGAAATCCAGAAATCAATAGTGTCCTCAGTGTCTCTGTGATGTAGAGGTCTGAGTCAGATAGTGTTGTCTGCGTTGCTGTTTATGGAGTAACCAGTACCATGCTTCCTTGCTCCTGTTTTCTCAGCTGACTTGCTCGCTGCTGGTACTAAGCTATACCTAACTTGGAGTGCAAAACTGGTCCAAGCATACCACTTTGGACTCAAAGATCATAAGCTGTAACATTACCTCATCTTCTGTAGAATCTTCCATTTGTGTTTCTCGTCTGTATACAGTGTTGTGCCAAGCTATTTCATTAGCTGTCCATCTGTTATTTTTCACTGGTGACTTGTAAAAGTAATAAAGCATGATAAGGAGACAAAAGTTTAGAGGTTTTTTGTTTTTTTAAATAAAGACATCTTAGATAATTTATTATGCAAAAAACCCAAACTCTTACAATTCTATTTATATATGTCTGAAATTTTTCCTTGACTTTTGGAATCTTTTAAAAATAACTTTGAAATATCTGCTGCTTGTAATGTTACTAAGGTGTTCCTCTTCTCCCCCCTCCCCCCCCCAATAGAGAGAGGTGTGTGTTTACCAACAGTATCACTGTGGATACTTTTCGTTTATATTGAAGCGGCAATTAGATTTAAAGATTTAAAAAACTTCCATGTAGATCTTTGTCGTCCATTTGCAGCACACTGGTAAGTTGTATTTTTTTTCTCTCTTTTTTTTTTTTTTGTTAACCTTTATTTCACCAGAGAAATTGATATTCAGGGCTTTTGTCAATTTATATTATCTACATTGCACAACAAGTCCCTTAAGCACTAAGTTAATTCTACATCAAGCTACAAAAGCAGTTTAGGAACTGTGAAAAAAGGTCTGTCTGTTGCTGAGCTGGATGCAAACATTTTGGGTTGTCATCAGTGTTTTAAAATTGTAGCTACAGCTGACTTTACCAAATATTACATAAAAAGTGTTCACAGAGATAATACCAGATGCATGTGCAAATGATTCGTCCATTCTGGAAGCATACTTAAAAATGCAATTTGCACAATGCTAATACTGAGCAAAGAGTGAGAAGACTCCAATAGTTAATATAGTCATCTGCATCTGAGTTTTGCCCTGATCTAGGACACCTTCAGTGTTCAAAATGCAAATTCATGGTGCTTTGTTAAAATATTTGCCAGAGATGTATGTATTTATATGCAGGGTTGTTTGTTCACTCCTTGAGTATCCCTGTTAATATGTAAACTGGCATGATTTGTTGGCATTCTGTATAGTTCGTGAAAACTGTAGCAAATAAGAATATTTAATTCTACATGGTGAAGCTGGTATAAATAATTCCAAAGTTCTGCCACCCTTCTGTCATCCTTGTAAACAAATGGAACAGCAGAACGTGGCTGAAAGTGAGGATTTTTTTTCATATCTTACCTGTCAGTAAGATAAGTGGGAGAAGTAAATTAGAGATTAGAAGTTGTTTGCTTCTATCTTCAAGGTCAGTCTTCTAAACCAGGAATTCTCAAAAGCTATTTGCTGCCCACAAAAGGTGTCTTAATTGCAGTCATCCTCAGCAGCGCCAAGTGGTTATTGAGGCTGTACCTCCAGGGATCCTTCTAGCTGTGCCAGGGCTGGGTGATGGAAGGGTGCTCTAGCTCACAGACTTGGTCCCCACCAGAAGTGCAGTAGCCCCAGAGCTGTGTGTTCCAGCACCTTTGTCAGCTCTTGTTTCTCAGCCTGTGTTGCAGTGAGAAGGTATTACAGGGCCTGTTGCAGAGGCAGTCTTTTGCAAAACCATTGCTTTGTCTCTGCTCCACAGAGTGGTATATGTTCATAATTTCAAGTGTGAAGGGATGGGACTAAGAACCAGTTTCTCCTTTCACTCTTCTGGTTGGATGTTTATTATGCATCTCCCAGCTTAATGTATATTAAATGTCCCTTTAGGGGAACTTAGGAACTTCTGTTGTAGTTGGCTTTTATCTCCTTAAAAGATGCATAATTTGTACTTGTCTGAGAGCTGTCTTTGCTATGCATAGTGCAGCTACATTGTTATAACCTTTTAATCTATGCTACAGTTAATTGCTGTCTGTAACAAACAATAATTTTATCTTGGTAATGTCATCTCTACACTTTAAAATATGTCTTTATTGTAGTGCAGCAAAAAAGTTTAATATATTGCTTCCTATGAAAAGTTGTAATCCATATGTATTCACAGCTTTTTCGTTTATTTGCTATTATGATTACATTTTGAATAATAAAGTTGCTTTTTTCCTAGTATTGGCTACCCTGTTGTGACTTTGGGCTTTGGCTTTAAAAGCTATGTCAGCTACAAAATGCGTTTAAGAAAACAAAAAGAAGTTCAGAAAGAGAATGAGTTCTATATGCAGCTTCTCCAGCAAGCTCTGCCCCCAGAACAGCAGATGCTACAAAGGCAAGAGAGGGAGGCAGAGGAAGGTAAACTGTACTTATTACTTAATATTTGCTATCATCACCTGCAATTAAAAAAAAAAAAAAAGCCTGCTGAAGAAGAGCTTCACTAGTCTGTGTTGTTATGATGTAAGTATTGTGAATTTACAGGAGACAGAAATTAAAATTTTGGCAGTGGTTAATATGACAGTAGAAATAAATTATGTTCTCCCTAATTAGTTTCTTACTAGGAACTACATCAATCTAGTAGTCAGTGCTCTATGAAGGCAGAATTATTATTTATTATTAAATGTGTAGGTTACTCTTTGCTGTCTGTTAAAGTGGAAAAAAATCTGAAAATGTCATGTGGCTTCTATTCTGTTTTTTTGTTGTTCTGTTTTGTTTTGCTAAATAGACTCTAATCATGATTGTCATTTACATATTTTTCCGTGTGTCATAATGTTGATTGATTCTAATGAACTATTTTTTTATTTTGGTATTACAGCCAAAGGATTATCTGAGATGGATTCCTCAATACTTTTGCAGCACAATGGAGGCATTCCAGCCAATAAAAAAGTATCTGCAACATTGCCAGAGCTAGAATATAGAGAAAAGGGAAAAGAGAAGGACAAGGATGCTAAGAAACACAACCTTGGAATAAATAATAATATTTTGCAACCTGTAGACTCTAAAATACAGGAAATTGAATATATGGAAAACCATATCAATAGTAAAAGATTAAATAATGATCTTGTAGGAAGTACAGAAAACCTCTTAAAAGAGGACTCATGCACTGCCTCATCCAAAAATTACAAAAATGTTAGTGGAGTTGTGAACTCCTCGCCTCGCAGTCACAGTGCAACTAATGGGAGCATCCCTTCATCATCTACTAAAAATGAGAAAAAACAGAAATGTCCAAGTAAGAGCCCAAGTGCACATAAGGACTTAATGGAAAATTGTATTCCTAATAACCAGCTAAGCAAACCAGATGCATTGGTGAGGTAAGTTTGATTTGAGCATTTTGTAACAGCCTCCTTCAACTTCTCTTCTCAAGTACATTGGATATGCTTTTTTATTGTTTGTCTTTGGAAAATGTAATTTATGACCTCATAAAGAAAACAGAATTTTATAGGAATGAAATAAGATAACAAGGAGATAGTCCTCTTGGGTTCTGTTCCTGACTTTTGTCTGTGGTTTGCTATGCAACCTTGAGCAAATTGCTTACTTTCTACCTCAGTCTATGATACTAGCCTACTTCACAAGGGTGTCGTGCATCTTAATATCTGTGACAGTCGTTTGATAGAAGGTGTGAGAAGAACGTGGAGAATCATTATTTCAGAGCTCAGTGGATGTGTTCTGGACAAATGTTCCCTGGGGTGACCTTTACATCTCCAGGGAATTTGGTGGGGTTTCATGCCTGAACTAGTTTTGTTTTTTTTTGTTTGGTGGTGATGCCGTTTTACCCCTCCGAAGTGTTTGGCTTTTGGTTTAATCTTCATTTCACAAGTACAGGTGCAAAGTATCAGCTACTCTGTGACTCCTTGGAGTAACATACTGGTTTAAATACACATCATAGAGATTTAATTTAGCTGCCTTGTAAACTGTGAAGATTGGCGAAATCCCATCTTTAAACTCCAGATAAGCATATATAAATAAAGATGTATTTGTGACATGCAGCTAAGAACATAGAGCACGTAAGTCCTGACACAGTGTTGTCATTTTTTGTAAAACAAATACTTGTAAGAAAGACATAATGTGTAAAGTGTTCAAAATAGGATAGAGCTATGTCAGAACAAAGCTGTTGCACAGTTGCATGCTTTTCTGTCATTCCTGACCTGTCTCTTTTTCCTCTTCTCAAGTGTTGAAACCGCTTTGGTCAAGAAATCGTTGGTGGTTAACTTAATTGGCAGATTAGGTTCACTTTCCCTGCTGTTACGTTTTGGTAATTGGACTTTTGACTCTGGTCTGTCTCTGAGGATTTGTGCTATGAGAATACAGTTATTTCAATGTAAATACTGTTTTCTGATGATCACTCTACCACATATTTCTGCCAATTAAATAGCCAAACTATTTAATATTAATGTCTGTTGAAAACTCGTATAAATAAGGAATAAGCTAGTCAATCTCATCTATGACCCAAATTCAGCCAAGATTAATGGGATGCAGATGGCTCTGTCTTCAGCAAGGCTGTATCTAAATGAATGTGTACAGGACTGCTGTATTTGTATGTCATCAGTTTCAGATGGCATCTCTGTACTTTTTACATGGCTTACTCGCTCACTGAAGAAGAGAATGATCAGTTCAGCATTGCTGCAGTCTGAAACATTGTTAAAAAGTCCTGAGAAAAGAGGAGGGAAATACTTCATAGAATGACCTGCCAGTCTAAGAATTTTGTCCCATGTAGCTGTGATAAGGAATGAGATTTAAATCTCACGTGGTTTAGGCTTTAAATTGCACATTGAGATTTTTATATGCTGCTCATCAAATGTGAGATTAGACCACATGGTCATTGTAATTGTCCAAAGGGAGATTTCTAATGCAGAAATGAGAATTCAGTAGACTAGATTATGCCCTTACAGAATATTAGCTCCTCTAATTCCTGGTGTAGTGTCGGGGTACGTGATCAGTGTACTCAGAAAGTACCTTTATGCAACATAGACTTACTTAGCCCTGAAAGTGAATTAAACTACTTCACTTTGTTTTTTTTTGTTTGTTTGTTTGTTTGTTTGTTTTAGTCAATTGTTTCTGTGTGATGTGGGGTCCTTTGTATTACTGCTCACACTGAATTTTAAATTCATGGTGGTTTTTTTATTTAGCTTGTTGGTTGATGAGGTTTTGCTATCCTATGATATCCTACCCACTTCCAGTGGTATTGCTCATTCCTGTTATTCAACTTTTGCTTTGCATCAAGGCTGTACTCTGAAAAGGACGTTGTAAAGTCCTGCATTTGTGTCTGACTTCCAAATTAGATCTGCTCAGCTTCCAAATAAAGATGCTTTTTATAACTTCTTGTCCAGCAGACTCACAGCAGGATGTCAGAACCAAGCTGCTTTCCCTTTTTTGTTTACAAATGATTTCCCTGAGCTAACTAACCAATATTAAATGTAAAGAATGCCTTATAAACTGCTAGGGACTAAGGATTGACAGGAGTTGTTTGAGACAGTGAAGATTGTGTTGGTTGTGTGTGTTTTGTTTGTTTTGGTGGTTTTTATTTTTATTTGTGTATATATATATTTAGAACAAGACAGTCTTGCGTGCTTCCTAACTTTCTCTTAAATATTTTATGTCTAACATGTTAAATCTGAAAGGGTACAGCTAAGTAATTTAGGATGAAGGAAAGGCTGTGGATGTGGTCTACCTTGGCTTGGACTGGCATGTGCTTCGTTGGGTTAAGAGCTGGCTGGATGGCCGGGCCCGGAGAGTTGTGGTGAATGGAGTCAAATCCAGTTGGGGGCCGGTCACTAGTGGAGACCCCAGGGGTCAGTACTGGGGCCAGTCCTCTTTAACATCTTTATCGATGATCTGGATGAGGGGATGGAGCGCACCCTCAGTAAGTTTGCAGACAACACCAAGTTAGGTAGGTGTGTCGATCTGCTTGAGGGTAGGAAGGCTCTGCAGGAGGATCTGGATAGGCTGGACCGATGGGCTGAGGCCACCTGTATGAAGTTCAACAAGGCCAAGTGCCGGGTCCTGCACCTGGGGCACAACAACCCCAAACAGAGCTACAGGCTGGGAGATGTGTGGTTAGAAAGCTGCCTGTCAGAGAAGGACCTGGGCGTATTGGTTGATAGTCAGCTGAATATGAGCCAGCAATGTGCTCAGGTGGCCAAGAAGGCCAACAGCAACCTGGCTTGTATAAGAAACAGTGTGGCCAGCAGGTCCAGGGGAAGTGATTGTCCCCCTGTACTCAGCTCTGGTGAGGCTGCACCTCGAGTACTGTGTTCAGTTTTGGGCCCCTCGCTACAAGAAGGACATGGAGGTGCTTGAGCGAGTCCAGAGAAGGGCTACGAAGCTGGTGAAGGGTCTGGAGAATAAGTCTTATGAGGAGTGGCTGAGGGAGCTGGGACTATTTAGCCTGGAGAAGAGGAGGCTCAGGGAGTACCTTATCGCACTCTACAGGTACCTCAAAGGAGGCTGTAGCGAGGTGGCGGTTGGTCTATTCTCCCACGTGCCTGGTGACAGGACAAGGGGAAATGGGCTAAAATTACGCCAGGGGAGGTTTAGGTTGGATATTAGGAAAAACTTCTTTACTGAAAGGGTTGTTAGTCACTGGAATAGGCTGCCCAGGAAAGTGGTTGAGTCACCATCCCTGGAGGTCTTCAAAAGACATTTAGATGTAGAGCTTAGGGATATGGGTTAGTGGAGGGCTTGTTAGCATTAGGTCAGAGGTTGGACTCGGTGATCCTGGAGGTCTCTTCCAACCTAGACTATTCTGTGATTCTGTGATTCTGTAATTTAGGGGCTTATATATACCACTTCTATTTGAAATGGGATTTTTTTGTTGTTGTTCTGCCTGGAAAATGGTTAGTGCATATTTATATTTCAGAAATATTAGCAAATATTTAGCTTTTATGAGTTAAGACAAAAATATTTCATGTGAAACATTCTGAGATTCCAGGAGAAATAGCTCTTAGTGTTCTGAATTATCCACTTGTTTAGTTTTCTGGAGAGGAAGTGACCGATCCCTATCACTTGATATTTCAGTGACTGTTATGTTGTTGTCATTTTGATAGCTAGTGTAGAAGGATTCAGGAGGCTCTGTCCCTGCCAATCAGCCTTCAAAGCAATCTCTTTGTCTTAGGCTTTTTGATCCTACAATTGAAATGAGTATCTGGTTCTGACGAGTGCTGTTTGTTTGTCAAGCACTAAATCATTGCATCTCTGTTTATTTCTGGACACCTCAGTAATTGGGCTAATAGAGAGGTAAAATTGGTATCCTTTGAATATTGTATATCAGTAACTGCAGAATGAGCTGACTTCTTGTTACCATTCCACTGTCAATTCAGAGATGCAGCAGATTTTGTTCATATTTCAGGGACCTGATGTATGGAACAAGTCCAAGCTGTAATTGTAGCTTGCAATGTGTTTTTTAATTGGGTATTGCATGGTAACACTCATGTCCTGGCTCCAGCTATTTGCACCCTTAAAACAAACAAAACAAAACACCCCACCACTGCCCAAAAAAAAAAAAAAAAAAAAAAAAACTGGCTATGAAGCTCAGCAAAAGTGTTTGTATCCATAGAGGTCTTGCCTTTTGCACATGTTGAAACAAGCTGTCTTACATACTCGTTATTTGCAGACATAGCTACGGCATTCTGGAAATTGAATTAAGCAAAATATTTGTGAAGTAAAGGATGGCCCATCACATCTTATTTTGCTTTCCTAAAACTCCGTGTTCTTGCAGAGACAGACTTGGAAGATTTTAATGTAAACTTGTGTTCCTCTAATGTTAATCGTTGTCCATCTTTTGTGGCACCATTGATGTCCAAAGAGTTACTGTTTCTTCTTCCTTATGCCTGATGCCTGCAATGGCTTTTGTACAACAGAAGGCTTTCTCCTGTCAGCTACACTGGGGGAGATGGTCAGTGTTCTGCGTGATACGATGGGACTGAGGAAAGTGGAGAACAGAAAATAAAAAGCATCGGGAATGTAAGGCAGAAATCTGTGAGATCCCTTCTACCAAGCCTTTTTCAGGCCATTGTCAATATAGTGCATGGACTGCTCAGAATCAGAGTAACCTTTCAAAATGCCAGCCACTTAGAACAATTCTGTGCAGAAGAAAAATAAGTAACTCAGCTTCCTGCCTATGTATTATTGTCTTTTTGGTAATGAAAAATGCTCTGCGGAACTGCTGATAGTAGTCTGTTACTGACAGCAGGAGAACCTCAGTGCTATGTGATCACATTGGCAACTTCAAAGTAGGTTCACTTCAGGGGATGCCTGTGGCTTATGCCAACAGATTGGGCAAGAAGAGAACAAATTTTTAAAAATGTCTTTTAGAGAAGCTCTCAAGTGCCCTCTGGGTGGTTTAAAACTTTAGGTAAATAATATAAATATAGATTGTTTTTAATTTGTGTGCAATTACCAGATGATTATGGAGGTGAGTTAATTGAGTAAGCAAGGGTATGCTATTCATCAAACAGTTATCAATACTTAGAAGTATTAACTCAACCTGAGTTGACATTAAGTTGGTCCGTCAGTCTTCCAAGAAGCATTTGGAAAAATGCTCTGTCTTGCAGGTGATTGTTGATTGATCTTCTTCATTACTGAGATCAGTAAAAAATAGGCAGTGGTGCTAAAAGAAAGAAAATCTGTAAATTTGTGCTTATAGTGATGACAAACTGAAAGAAATTGACCTTGGTTGTATAAATAACCCAATGTAATAATACACAACTCAATCTTCATTTTAAAAACAACTGTGCTTCAAAATTACTAGTAGTTTGTACAGCAACAGAGAAAAATATCTTCTAGAACTCAAATTGTCCCCCTTTGTAAATAGGAAAGAATATTTTTCCAATAAGCCTAGAAATAAGAGACTTAAGCAGAAAATGAAATACTAGAAATAATAATAGTGTTATTTTGTCATTTTGTGTCACTTATTGTGTCATTTCTCACTATAACAAGTCATACAGACTATTACAGGGACGAAGAAGGAAAACTCTCACCAATCTGTGCTTGCAGCAGCAAAGCTTTTTTTTTTTTTAATGAAATTGTATCGGTTTACCCTGATGAAGTACTTCCGTTTTAGAAACAGGGCAACAAAGAAGTGGCTATTTTATTTTGTTTTTCTTTTAATCTCCTTGTATTTCCCTAACAATGATGGATAACCTCTCTATATACAGAGAAGAGCTTTAACCTCCTCTTTTACAGAAGAAATTTAAGCTAAAAATGTTTGACTAGACTTTATGAAGTGGATGAGCATACAGTTAACATGAGAGAATGCAAAAAGTACATATTTTGGAGGGGAAACTAACTTTATATGCCTTTTCTAAAAATGAAATTGTATCTAATTTTGGCAGTTCTGGTGTCCTAATGAGAAAAGCCATCTAGGACACATTTGGTTCTTACGTTCTGATAGATTACTAGCTTCCTAATTCATTTTGGATAGCCAGGAACATTCATTTGCTCTATAAATTGCAGGAAAATGTCTGCTATGGTATTTGATTGTATTTTTGAGCGTAGGCATCCTTTCTGCTCACCTTTGTGTGCACTCTACAGATCATAGAGGTTTCCACTTTCTTTACAGCGCAGTGTGGACCAGTCCTGTGAGCTTTGCAGGTACAGAGCCCTCACTGAAACTGTCACAAAAGCTGTGAACCAGATGGCTTAAGTTGGAATAGTTGTGAATACCCTGCTACCAAAAATACTAATTCAAACTGTAGTGTGCCAGCTCCTGACTTACTCAGGCATTACTTAATCAGGGCCTCTTTTTCTGGGTTTCTAAATATCTGTAATAAATCCAGATGTATCATATTTGAACAAGTTTGACATAGTTGTGGATATAGGCAGAATGGTGTTTATAGCTGGCTTATTCTCACTGTTACCACTTTATTGTAGAGTTGTATATTGAAATTGTTTATGGATACATGTCAATATAAAGTGTGTGCATGTGATTTATGTGCTTAGCTTTTATAAACAGTTGTTAATATTTATGGAAACGTATGTTAAAACCAATCAGTTGTTGATATAAAACAGTTAATGCTTCCTACAACATTTAATAATTTTACTCTTTGCAAAACACTTAGTCTGTTTATTAGAAGATTTAAATTGAACTGTTACATTGTCACCCAGTGACTGTCCAGTTCTACCACCTAACACACTGAATACACAGACCCCTGTGAAAATTCGTACTTAATATCATCTGCTGTTGGATTTTCCATTTTTGGCTTGTGTGTGATGGTTAAATGGATGAATGAACCTTTGGTAATGTTTTCAAATTCTTTTTATCCTACAACAGAGTACAAGATGTTGAAGTGATTTGTGGTCTTCATTATAAAATGTTCATTTGCTTAGTACGATTACTATTTGCCTAGTAAGGTTTTCTCTTTTATTTTGTTTTTTACATATACCTTTGACCACGATTTATACTATATTAAAAGAAATTCATCTATACTTCCTAGTTTTACTGCCCTAGAAGTAAGATAGAAGGACAGTGTAGTACAGCTGTAGAATGTAGGATCTGAGCATTTGAGTTAGAGAAATGTATTGTAGACCACAATCCTTAATATGCTGCTCTTTGCTGTTAGTTTATCCCAGTAGACCTCTTTGGTTGAATTTCAGCCTGTTACAAATACTCTTCTATGAAATTCCAGAAGTTCAATGATTCCACATTTAACCTCTTGATTCATTCAAACAGGATGGTCTTATGCCTTGTGCTGTCACATCACACACTAGCATTTTAGGCTGAGATTTTCCTGCATTGAAGCCCAAAAGAGCAGTGTCTCATGAAGACAAAGAGCTATAACCTTTAATCTGGAGTATTGAATGTCACTAAGAGCAGTTCATTCTGGCTTTTGTGACTATTTTCCCCAAATCTTAATGTTCAACTACCATTAAGTCCGTGGAACTTCAGGAAATAAAAACATCTTTCTTCTTTATAACCATTTAAAAACTTAAATTGATAACTAACAGGGCAACTGAGGATAGCACATGAATGACTGAGAGGCATACAAAAAGAGTTTGTGACAGTGCTTGTAGAACATGATTTGATTGATGTATTTATTTTTTTTTATTCTAAGAACCAATAATCTAATTTTAAAAATGTGGGGAAAAATGAAGGTGAGCTGGGTGACTCCGTTCAGAAACTGGTGCTGTATTTAACCAGTTCTGGATGAAAATATTTTAATTAATAAGCTTTCATGAGTCTTCAAAACTTTCTAAAGCTACAGTAAGTGTGTAGCAGATGGTCTCTGTTCAGGAGGAATTAAAACTAAATTTGCTGAGTCCTGAATTGTGGATAACTTAACACATACTTTTTGTTTAAAGTGTACATCTTGTACTTCAAGAAAGAAAAAAAATGTTTAGTGAGAACTCACAAGTGTACTCCATAGCTCAGCTATTGCTAACAATTTGAGAAAAGTAAAATTAGTTCATCTGTTCATCTGTCAGTATTTACAATTTCTCAATTTCAATTTCCTATCAGTTTTATTTCTACTTTGAGGGGAAAAATATAGTTCCATAGGATCTTTTACAATGCTGCAGTGCAGTGCATGGAGAAAAGCTAAATTCCTGTGGGGAGTTATGAATTGTGTGTATAGCTATACATAGAGTTATATATGTATAGTAACATAAAGATTATTCAACAAACAGAGACATAATTTCTGAGTTGTTTATTTTAGGTAAGGAGGGTTTAGGGGGGCAGATAGTATGATGTTTACTCTGTGCTTATTTTTATATAATGTTCTTGAACCTTTGTGTATCTGGGAAGTAAAGTTGAAATTGTCTTCTAAAATTGTCTATCTTAGGTTGGAACAAGATATTAAAAAGTTAAAGGCTGACCTGCAAGCAAGCAGGCAGATCGAACAGGAGCTACGTAGTCAGATCAATTCTTTGACTAACACAGAGCGGGGAATTCGATCTGAAATTGGACAGCTACGGCAAGAAAATGAACTGCTCCAGAACAAGTACGTGTTTCTGCAAATCTGTGTAAATTAGTTGCTGATGACTGTAGTTTACTAGAGGGAAAGTATTATGTTAAAACTCTACAAAATTTAAGGTGCTTGCCTGCAAGTAAAGCAAGACTCACTTGAGACTAGTGACTGGAATTTATTTTTAGTAAATGAAGTACTTTGTTAAATTCCATACCTATTACCTTCCAGATTGCACAACGCTGTACAAATGAAACAAAAAGACAAGCAAATGATCAGCCAGTTGGAGAAGAAACTAAAGGCAGAGCAAGAGGCAAGAGCCTTTGTAGAAAAACAATTAATGGAAGAAAAGAAAAGAAAGAAGTTGGAAGAAGCAACTGCTGCACGTGCTGTTGCATTTGCTGCTGCTACAAGGTAGTTGGTTCTAATATAGAAGCAACCTCAGCTCCAGAAAATGTCTGAAATGTAGCTGTTGTCACTGAGATGCATTTTTTACCATTGCATACATAAAGGAGTGGTTTGTATTTGACTTTTTTTTTTTTTTAAAAAAAAAAAAAAAAAAGCTTTAAATTTGTTGAGGTTAGTTTGTGTTAAGACAGTGGGAGGATGGGGAGGTCACCTTCCATTAAGTTCAGTCTAAGTACTCATATCCGTTAAATTTACAGGATGATAAATACACTCTAAATTATTGGCTCTACATTGATTGTGTTAGCAGAGGGCTATTGTGCCCTGTGGATTAGTCTTCTTAAGAGGAATATCCCATTTCACATGGGAACTGTGAATCAAGGTTTTGTGCAGTGTCCTTTTGGCAAAAATTCTGTCTTTACCTCAAATCTCAAAAATATTCTAATCTAGCCAGTGACTACCAGTGCTCAGCACAATGATGTTTCAGTAGTAATGTAGGTGTATAGATGTAAAGCTTTTCAAGATGAAAACATGGCAGAAGTACAGATGATTACAGTGTTCCTAATGTCTAAAAATAATTATTTCTGCTTTTCTATTCTCCATAGTTCATAAGTGTTCCAAGCAATTTCCTAGTACTTGAGGCATAACATTGGGTAACTCTTTGCAGCTTGTTGCATTGTTGCCATAAGGGAAATTCTCTTGCTGAAAAGAACAAAGTTAGCTTCCTCTTTTTATCCTTCAATATTTACATTAATTTTTCATGTTATAAACAATTCAGGATTGTCAGCTGCATTCTTTCTTTCTCACAGTCTTCTCTTTTAATGTTTTTCCTACAGAGGAGAATGTACTGAAACTTTACGGAATCGTATCCGAGAGCTGGAGACAGAGTGCAAGAAGCTAACAATTGACATAAAGTTGAAAGAAGATCAGATACGAGAACTAGAAATGAAAGTTCAGGTAACAAGAAAGTGCCAGGGGCTTAGATCAGCTCACAATGAGTGCTTTCAGACCCCTGAAACTGGTGGATATCCGTAAGAGGCAATCAACACCTTTAAGTATTACTCTCTTCAGATGTTTTTCTTCCTTGTCTGACATCAGGCTTTGTAAGAATAAGAATATGGGTATAAGAAGTGTTAATCGTCTCATTTCCATACCACTCAATTATTTAAATGATTTAGATTTTTTTTTTCTCAGAATCGATGGTCTGGATAGACTGAGGAGAATATAATTTCCACAACATCTTTCCTGTAATGTCAGGAGCTTGTAGCCAGTCTACATCATGATAAATTTCATTGTTGGCAAGTAGGATTGCTTACTCAGTGTAGTCCTAATCACTAGCTCGGCTTGGATTTTTTGGTGAAGGTGCTTGGATATTCAGCACAGTTAGGTTCGGTGTGGGAAGTATGCTGAGATAAAGAAATGCCTCTCATCACAGAGTCAAAATAGCTTAAAATGTGGTGTTGGTTTAGTATCACTTTTAACTCTCTAGCAAGAGGTTAGTCCCCATTCTAGTCATTTTCCTTGTGGGAAATGTTTTCATATTCCACAATTTAGCTCTTTGTGCTTCCACAAGAGTACCATGGAGCTTTTCAGCTGGCTCTTGGAAGTGATGAGGGAGGAGGATTTTGGGGGGGGGGGGGGGGGGAGGGTCTCAATGATACAGACCAAAGAGGGCTGAGAAGCAGAATGAGTGGTACTTGCTCACTGTGCTGAAATTATTCTTTGTACAATATCGCTTTAATCACTTGTGTGATGGTCCTGTGTTACTGGAGGTAATATCACAGTGTCCTCAATTAACCGTCATCTTAATATTACAGTATTAATACCAAGCCCAGTAGTGGTGTGCTGTGAGGAAGAGAAAGACTTCTTGGTATATCTCATGTGTGAAGTCTATATGAATAACATTTGTCCCAATTACTCCTACAGGAACTGCGGAAGTACAAGGAAAATGAGAAGGATACAGAGGTGTTAATGTCAGCTCTTTCAGCCATGCAGGATAAAACACAGCACTTAGAGAACAGCCTGAGCGCAGAGACAAGAATCAAGTTGGATCTATTCTCTGCATTAGGAGATGCAAAACGGCAGCTTGAGATTGCCCAAGGTAATATGGGATAGTTTAATTCAACTCAGTAGTATAGACTGAAATGGTGAAAATGTGACAGAATATCCTGCCTTTTTATGTAGGGTTGGGCTGCAGTCCACACTCAGGAAAGCTTTCAGTGGGATTTTGTCTTATACATCATTTTGAATGTGAGCCTAAGCTTTCCAGTTGATTTAATTTACCCAGGTTATCGAACTAAGCTGATAAATACCAAGATGGTGTTTTAATTTATTTTTGATGATTTTTCTGCATTTTTATGAACCATTACCCTAAAGCCTGAAGAACTTCTTTTAAAGAGCTATAAGATAAAATAGTAGCTGCCATCTATTAATCCCTTGCATGGAATCTTAATAATATGTTGATACTCCTGAAATAAATTCAACCTAAATGTGGGGAAAAAAATAAATAAAAAATAAAAATAAAAAATAAAGTGGTGTCTGATACTTCACACCATGGGGTAAGCAACTGACGCTGGCATCCGTGTTGCAGCCACCAGAGGGAGCGTTAAGCAAGTATAAAAACTCTGGCCAGACTGTCCTTTGTTAGCCGTGCAAACCGTGAAGGAAAATCAAATAACCTTTTGATTTAGCATCCATTTGATTTCCTTGCAGAAGTTTGTTTGGTTGCAGGAAAATTTGATTAGAGTAAGAATGTCTTTTTTTTCTCATTTCATTGGTGTTTCTCTTTACATAGTTACATAAATTGATATAATGATTTTGTGAGTGTCCCCAAAGGGAGTTTTGAAAAATGGTGAGAATAGGGCAGTTTTGAAAATAAGGAAAATAACATATTTAATAAGCTTCTGCGAGGTGCTTGTAAAATATGAACTGGAAAGTTCAATGCAATATCTAATATAATCAATGCAATGTCTAATATAAGTGCTCTGTCTACTTGTGTTATGTGGTAACTAGAGATAATTACACATAACTCACCAACACACACTGGCAGTTATATGATTTGTGCTTTCACTGGTATATAGTATTAAAAAGCTGAATGTCTTCTGGGTGTTTTAGATAAATGGTGGAGGGCAAAAACATACAGCTGGTTCTAAGCAATGCAATTTGTTGTTTCAGGGCAAATCATTCAAAAAGATCAGGAAATCAAGGACCTAAAACAGAAGATTGCAGAAGTTATGGCAGTAATGCCCAGCATAACATATACTGCAGCCACCAGCACTCTGAGTCCTGTTTCCCCACATTACTCTTCCAAATTTGTGGAGACCAGCCCTTCTGGACTTGATCCCAACGCCTCTGTTTATCAGCCCATGAAGAAATGAATGCCAATTTTCTTTTTGCCCAGTAATTTTGTCATGCTGAAGGCTTCACACAGGAGTGTCTCTTGCAGTCAAGATGAAATTGTATTGTGTGAGACTGTATTTGTTGTCATTTAAAACAGGAAAAAAGAACATCTGGATTGACTAGAACTGCCCATCAGTTTTTCTTGTAAATTTTTAGAAAACCTCACAGAACTTTTGCGATTTATTTTCCTTGGCCAATGCATTAAAAATGATTCTTGGATTTCAAATAGCCAATTTTGCCTTCTTATGTACTCCTGCATGGTTTCCTCTTGAAAAATACAGGGCTTTGCTTGATTTTGAACCCTTTCTTCTTTTTTTTTTTCAAAAACAATCAAGTTGAATTTGCAAATCAGATTCATTGAGAAATAGTGGGGTAAAGCCTTTAGTTTTTACAGTGAAAGGGTTAAATAATCTATCAAAGCTTTGATTTATAGATGTATTAAATAAAAATACACGATGTTTCAAAAGATAATTTGGTTATCCCCTCAAAGGACCGAACAAATTTTATGGGCGTTGTTTAAGCAAAAGAGGAAGAAAATAGAGGATGGTGGTTGTTGTGTGAAATATTTATATTCCCAGTGGTGTTTCTAGTGATTGATAATTGCTAACAGTCTTGTTCACAGTGCCTTGGGAAAAGACATTTCAAGAGGAAACTTGATAGTTTAAACTATTTTCCCCCCTTCACTGTCATCTAGCTTATATATCAAGCTCATTACAGTCTACTGCAAATTGTACTTGGTAATTTGGATGTTCATTATAAACCAAAATTACATCTTCTGTTTATTTTGATATAAACTCAGCAGTGTTCTGTAACTTGCCTTGATTATACAGCATCATGGAAGGCACAATATTAATAGAGGAAGCGTTATTGTGAAGGCGGAATTGTGCAATGTACTGTATACAAGAGACTGTAAAGCTGGCTAATAAAAGCTACAGTTCTGTTTTTTTAAAATTTTTATTATTATTTTATTCTACGTGTTTGACAGTTCAAATGGAGCGGAATATTTTTCAGCTTTTGTTCCAAGGAGTTTTTAAAGAGTTTTTAACAGAAATTCATAAATTGCACAAAGACTTAAAGTCAAATGTATAATATACACTGATAGAAAGTGTTTGCACTGGCAGCTTCTGAAGTGTTTCAGTTTTTTGATGGGGATTGTGGAGAGATGGGAAGCAAAAATATATTGAGAACTAGCAGAATTATAAACCCAGCATTATAATTTTGCAAACATGCAGTGGACTCTGGAAAGAAAGTTCTTCTCAAAAACAACAACAAACACCAAAAAACTTATTTCTTTCAAGTTTCATGCTATTTGGCATGTTTTCCTCCATTAAAAAAAAATGAAGTAGTACACAAGTCAGTAGAAGTGTTAAAGTTTCATAATTTTACTCACAGATATCTTTTTGGGATAAAATAGCTTTAGCCAGGTGTGCATGTTGCAGTCATTTGCACTTTTGAATCATCTTTAATTGTCACCATAAAAGTGTTACTCAGAAATGTCATAGTTTTTTCATCTTTGTGCAAAACATGAAATAGTGTCACTGAGTTTTTGTGTTGGAGGTTCCCCCATGTTGCTGCCTACTTTGGCTGCTGTCTCAGTGCAGTGCCAGAGCTAAAAGGAACCGAAGGGACCAGTCTGGCTTCTTTTTGGGTTAGTAAAGCTCCTGCTGGTCTTAGTGCTGGAGGACACGGCCCAGGGTCGGTCTGTATCAATTGCAGTGGCACAGGTTTTCTTAGGCCAGTCAGAATGGAGATCCCTGCCCTGTGCCAAAGGTATTCATGAGAAGCATGATAATCCCTGCCCCGTGGAGATTGTTACTCTAACATCTTCTGTCTTTCTCAAGAACAGTTATCTTTCTTCTTTGAAGTTATTGTGAAAATATCAACACCCACATTCTGGTTTGTTGTACCTAGTAGGTTTCAAAGTACAAATAATTGATTCAGTACAAATGAAAGCAGAACGACATTCAGCAACAAGGTGCTGAGGCATAGCTGAAAGACAGTGAAGATACAAGCAGTCTCCAGGAGAGCAGTTCAGGGGTATGGATGGAAGTAGCTCTGCCTTATGGCCAGGAAACCAGCAGCTGCAGGAAGAGGAAGCTGGACTCCAAACTGATTTAGCAGGTATACCTGGTATGAAAGTACATTGTCTGAAACTCAACATGCACAGAGTTTAGTGAATAAAAGGTCAGAGGGATTGTCCGTCTGAATTCCCAAATAGTACAAGGATGATCTGTCTCCCAGGTTGAAGAGCATTTTTGGTCAAACTCCTGCTCCCTGTAATGCTGTTCCCCAACGTAGCGTGGTTAGATTTGCTGTTGGCCAAGTTCCTGGTACCACCTGCAATTGCTGACTCTGCTTGAGGGTGAGAGAAGGGGGCTGATTATCCCTGCTGAGTGCTGCACCTCTCACACAGGGAAATCAAAACACTTCCAAATCGGAAAAGCATTTTGCTTTGCAATTCGAAGGGAATAAAATAAAATAAAATAAAATAAAATAAAATAAAATAAAATAAAAAGGATGAGAGGCCAGCAAAAGCCAAGGCTCTTTTCCAGAAGAGGATTTGGTGGCAGTCAGTGCCTGCTGTTCCCTTTGTGATCAGCTGAGATCTGAGCACTCTGCCTTTGGAGAGCCAAGCTTATCAGTCACGTGACCAGATTCCAGCATTGCTATTAAAAGCTCAAAAAACCCCTAGTCAGCTTCTCCCGAGTCTGAATATGAAAAATAAATAAATAAAGGGAAAAAATATATATATTGTGCTTGCAATCTGGCTTTCCGAACTTCCTACTTTCATAATTTTTACCACAAAAATCTAGAGACCTGAATCTTTTCATGGAAGTGAAGACTTTTAATTTGATAACATAACCCTAGAAGCTGTGCGTAAAACAGCAATACTTGTAAGAACTAACCATTCCATAAGCTACAAAGCACATTCAGAGTAAAACTGGGAATAAAATGTTCTCTGGTCTCTGCATGCACTCACCATTAAATGCTTTTTAAAAATTATTATTGTCATATTTTTTATTTACCAGCATTTTCCAAACAGTCACAGCCCTGCCTGCCCCCTCTTCGTGGGAAGGATGAAGGACATTTTGTTGGGACAGAAATCCCTAATAAAGTCTACATCTGGACAGTTGGGTACACCTCCCCAAAGGCAATGTGCAGTATGTACAGATCTAGCAGAGATGTACAGCTACAAGGAGCAATCTCAGCACACAAAATCTGGACTGGAAGGTAAGGAGATTATAAAGATTAAGATGAAAATAGATGTTTAGAATTATTATTAGCTTCAAAATCTGCACAACCAGAGCAGCAAAGCACTGTCCATATGTTGTTTTACATCTACATAGCCTTGATGGCTTTGTTCCTGTCTACACCTTGAATTTAATGTTCTGGTACAATCTGAACACAAAGCAACACTAGCATTGTGTTCATACATAAAGTCAGACATAAAGTCTGACTAATGAGACAGCATTGGAGGTATTGAATCTGGCTGGGTAGAAGCAGCTGGAAATAGCATCTTAAATGCAGTAATGTGACAGGAGAGACGACACAGACAGTACTGCTGGGTAAAGACAAATGGGAACACAATTTTCTGAAGGAAAACCTGATAATATGTTATAATTAAGAGTGCATTAAATTGAGCTTAATGCTAAGATTACATTAGGTCATCATGGCTGTTCACAGAGTTCAAATGAACTCCCTTTGCATCTGTGCTATAAATTTCCTAATCCACACCTGCTCTAATGTGGCAGAGAAAGGTTGTTCACAGCAGCAAAGGATGTGAGATGAGGGGGGGAATGGAGAATATGCTAGGGGCTTGCTTTAGGGGATGAGAACAGGATGAAAGCTTTTTCAAAGGAAATACATAAAAATCAAGAAATGGATTTTGCTCACTCTTTCCTAGGAAATCCCCACCTGAGCAATGGGACTATTGTCTAGAGGCAGATTTGCCTCTGAAAGGGAAGGATGCTGGACCCAGTGCCATCTTGGAGAGTTATACACGTTGGTGTGTTTTTTTTCAGGGGGGTATGTAAAAAAACTGTCACTGAAACAATTCATTGGTATTTTTCAGCTCATGTTATTCAACTCTTTTGAAATAAATAAACTGTTAGCAATATTGTGACATCCCTTGCACTCTGCCAAGCCTGAAGTTGCACTCTGTCAGGAACTGAGCACATGCTCCCAGCCCTGACTTCCATCTTGAGCTTCCGTACCACAGAGCATGCTGCCTTGCAGGGTGTATTCACCTCCCTAAGGCATGTGGCCCACATCATCAGGGTGCCAAACCCCAGTGCTTAATTCCAAGCATGACATTAAAAGAGACCTCCAGCCTTTGGGGGAGTAAAGCAGGAGTAGCCAAAATCCCAGCAGCCCAGAATACACCTGCAAACACACTTCATCATTTGAGTCAAATTGAGGAAAAGGTTTCAGCTATGAAGAATGGGAGACTTTAAGATCCTGGATATTTTGATGTTGCGTGTGGTTTTTGTTTGTTTGTTTGTTTTTCTGTTTTTAAGTATGGCAGTTTAAAGAGTCATCTCAAAAATAATTATTTTAGTTTTGATAAGGGTGAATAATTTAAAAGGTTTTAAAAGTTTAAATAACCCCAAGAAAAAAAACTTCTGAAATGACTGGGCAGAGCATGTGGGCAGAGCATGGCAGGGCTGGGGAGGTCAGACACACTGCTCACAGCTAGCAAGAAAACAAGGTTTCTAAGAAAAAAAAAAAAGCTGCTGTGTTATCCTCAGCCCTTAGATATGAATGAATAGATTTGACTTTGCTTCCCTGGCCTGTACGGCCCACATGCCTGTGGGCTGCTCTTGATGGTAGGATGGCCTGGGCTTCCTGGCACGATAGGAGGCTGATGAGTACAAAGCTGTGATTTTGAGAGCCCGAGGCGCTGACTTCCTTGCAGAGACACTGGTAATTTTTCACCCTCGCGGGGATATTTTAAACTCAAATTATGACTTTCAGGGAGGCTAGCTTCAACATTATAGCCACATTTGAGACCTTGATTTCATGACTCCTCTCTCCCAGGCTGCTGTCATGCTGTCATAGTCTTTTGTTCTCTGAGTGCGGTGGCACCTGAAGAAATACCTTCCGCTGCTCCCACCAGAGCCAGTGCTGCTGGCAAAGTGATGGGTGAACATCAACACCAATGCTGGGAGAGCTCAGCAGTGGACGGCAGCACTGCTGTGTGCCCCACGCTTTTTGCATTAACAGCTGGAGGAACAGCCCAGTGCAGCCAAACCCCTGGGATAAGCAGAAGCAGGTACCGGGCACTTTGAAAGGGAATTAATGGGTCAGCAACGTGCAGAATGCAGCAGCAAGGATGCAGCAAAGCCTTCCCTGTCAGAATGCCGGCCAGTACCTGCCCTGTGAAGCTGCTGCAGAGGAAGGGATGGGAAGGAAGCAGCCAGGCAGAAGCTGCTGCCTGAACGGAGCAGAGCATGGTGATGTGTTTAGAGAGAATATATTTAGCCAAAATACAGAAAAAGGGAAATAAATCACGGACATGTCAGATACCTGCCAGACAGTTTTCTCAAGCTTGTTTATCAATGAACTAATTGTGAAGGTGCCTGCCTGAAGTCAGCAGATGCTGACAAGCAGGAAGCCCTCCAGGGACGTGCAGGCACCTGGGTGGGAGCCGAGTTTTCCCGGGGATTTCACGGAACGGCCGCGTGCGGCTGGCGGCGCGGTGGCCGCTGGGGCACGAGCAGGGTTGCGCGTTGTTCCCCTGGGATGGCCGGTACGCGAACCGCTCCTGCTGTGGGAGGCTTTGAGGCTTCGCAGAGGCGTGCGTGGGAACCCCGGCGGGGCGTGGGGACCCCGGCGGGGCGAGGTTTTACCTGCGCAGGGGTTTGCCACCAAACAACCGCGCCTGTGAGGAACGGGCTCTGTGAGGAACGGGCTCTGTGCGGCACCGAACTGCACGTCCTGAACACGGGGCTTGGCCTCCCCGCGACATCCCCTTCACTTCAGAACGCCTCTGAGGCCTCAACCCTCCGCACGACCGGCACCGGGCTCAGGCCGATCCCGCCGGCAGCCGCGGGAACGCGCAGGGAGGCGCGCGCCGAGGTCGGGCTCTGCCCCCCCCCCCGCACGGCCGCTGTTGGGGGGGTGCGGGCACGCGCGTCGCGGGGCGGGGTTTGGCGGCCGGCCCCGCCCCCGGACGCGGTCAGCGCGGGCCAGACCGGGCCGGGCTGGGTCGGGACGGCACCGCCGTGAAGTTGTCGAGGCCGCGGGGCGGGCGCGGGATGGACGCGCTGCGGTCGGCGGGGCGCGCCCTGCTGCGGAGCCCCAGCGTCGCCAAGCCGTCCTGGGCCGGCGGCCGCCACAAGAGTGAGAGCCGCCGCGCTCGGCCTCGGCCCCTCGTCGACCCCGCGCCCCGCTTCTTCCTTCCCGTGCTCGCCCCCTCCCCTCTTCGCCCTCCGCGGCCGTTCCCTTCTCCCCCGGTGCCCCGCTTCCGTCCCGCCGTGGCGCTGCCCCGCGCCCTGGCTGCGGAGCTCTTTCCCCTTTCCCCCGCGTCCCCTTCCCCCCTCTCGGCACCCTCGCTCTCCCTCGCCCGCCCCACCTTCCCCCCGCGGAGTCCCCCCTGCTCCCCGTGCTGCGGCCGGCGGGGGCGCCTCCGGCCCTGCCCCCCCGCGCCGGGCTCCTGCCCCGCTGCGGGGCGCCTCGGGGGCGCCGGGGCCTGGAGCGGGCGCGCGGCTCGGGGCTGCGTGTCGGGGGAGGGGGTCCCCGCGTCACGGAACGCAGGTGGGGACTGCGCCGTCCCCCGGAGGGGTGTCGGGGCAGGAGCGCGAGCTGGGGGCGCTCCGGCCGCGATGTCGCCCCGCTGCCAACATCTGCCGCCCCGGGCCTGCGCTGGGGCGAGCGGCCGCTCAGCTCCTGCCAAATATTTTCCTGCCGCGGCCGGTCAGAGACGAGCCCGGGCCGCCCCTTGCTGCGCTCGGATGGCGTTATGGTGCTCCGAAGGTCAGCGAAGTTGGTGAGGGGCCACAGGGAATGGCATGCGCCCTGGCAGCGTGTGAAAGCATCGCAGGAGCGATGTGGGAAGGTACCGGCTGTGCCTGGAGCCCTTGTTGTCCACAGGCAGGATAAAGCTTCCCCATTTTACTGACCTCCTGACAGGGTTTACCCTGGATTCGTGCCCCTTTTTGTAAGAATTAAGGGGCTGGTAGCTGCAGGAGGTGAGACCGCAGCTTGATGGTGCTTTGGGGGGGACTGGCAGCCCCACAGCTGCAAATGCCTGGTGCTGTGCTGGGACTTGTTGAGGTGCTCCCCAGAGTGGTCTTATGGGGCAGAGACGCACCTCGCTAACTGGAAAGTGTAGCAACCCTTGAATTTGGGCTACAGGCCTCTCTGAGCCTGCAGAGAAATGACCTTGGAAACCAGCCTCTCATGGGCAGGAGTGTTGCTGCCTGCCGAGCAGAGCTGGATGACTGGACAGACGTCTCCCGTGTGCGGGGCCATGTTGCCTGCGCCAGGTGTGCCAGCCTCAGGGGTCTGCTTCAGTAAGGGCAAAGCCTGGGTGCATTTTGCTTGCATTAACTGGAAGGTGGAGAAGGTGGTGGGAAATGGTACTGAGCAGGGCACGTGGAGGAGAGTCCATGTGTCCCTGCCACACTCCCTACCTTGCTGCCTGTTTACATGCTTTAAACCTGACGGCTTGTTGTCTGTACAGCCCTGTGGTTTCTGCACATCTCACGTCAGGTGGCACGCTTGGAGGTTCTTTCCCAGGCTGTTACTGCTCACTGCAAGCAGTGCCAGAGCAGGGGTGCTGGCAGCAAAGGGGCCAAATGGAGCAGAGGCTCTCCTGGGAGCAAAGCCCTGCCCAGTAGCAGGAACCAAAGGAGGGAAACAATCCTGGCTTGGAGATTGTTGATGCTTGCTCCTTGGTGCCATTGTCAGCTTCTTTCTTTCTGAAAGCCCTTCAGTGGCTGCACCAAAACCACCCATGTTTCTGTCTCAGCTCAGCGTGAGGAGCAGGTGCCTGGGGCCTTCCTGCAGCTGGCAGCCAGTGATGCCTAGGCATCACCCCAGAGCACACACTGGGTCCCTGTCCTCCGCGAGTCCCCTGCTGCCCTGCTTGGAGTGAGTGCAGTGTGGTGGAGTGCACTTGTTGGCGGAGCTTGTGTCAGGGGAGAGGCTGTGCAACTGGAGCCCTGTCTAGAAGATGAATGTGATGGCTGGTGTTGCAAAATGCCAAGGAGCCTGGGTGGCTGTCCTGAATCTCTTGGGCATGGCTCATGCATGGTATCTGAAGTTGAGGCATGGTTGGCTGATGCTAAGAGAGCAGTCCTGCCTGCTTGTGGAGCCGAGGCAGTGACAGGAGGAAGGGCAGGGAAGGTTTTGTCTTCATCTGCTGAGAACTTCTGTCAGCAGCCAAGGCACAGAGCATGCCTGGGACAAAAAACATGCTGGAGATGGCTGAAATCCTTGCTGGGGCGATGCTCTGTTCAGAGCAGAGAGGATGGAACAGTGCACCGGCTGGAATTTCCTGCAGAGGGGGCGTGGGAGGCAGGGGATGTGCTAGGCTGGATTTGCCAAATCTGCCCCTCCGCCTCCATGCAGGGGAGCAAGGAGGAACAGTATGGCAATGCTATGGAGCAGAAGTCAGGGAGGTGAGGTCAAGGGATGATGGTGCTTGCTTCTCTTATCTGCGCTGCCTTGGAAGGATTCAAGGGCAGAGTGTGGTGGGAACATGGGGCATGCACCATGACCAGCTGAAGGAGTGGGAGCAGGCAGCTGCCTGGCCATTGTGTGCAAACCTCCCTCCTGACATGCTCGTCCAGCTTTGGGTGCTGAGGGTGGGAGGGCAGCAGCAACACCCTTGGCTTTTGAAGAAACCAAGCTCTTTGCTGGCACCATCTGTTTCCAGACAAGGTACAAGGTGAACACAGCATCCCACGTGTCCTTGGAGCTCCGGGTGGATTTTGTGTGTGTGCTCACCAGCAAGCGTTGCTGTGAGACTCGTGCTGGCCAAGTGAAGAAAAGCTGTTTTCCTCTTCTCATCTTGGCTCATGGAGCGGAGCAGCTCCTCTTGCCAGGTGTCTGTCTGTCTCAGCCTGCAGCCAGGACCCTCTCCTGCTCAGCAGGACCTGCTATGGCTGCACAGCTGCATGGCTCCCTCCCTGCAGCACACTCCTCGCCCAAGCTGGGGCTCGGGCTCAGAAGCTCTTGCTAGGTGGTTTTCTTTTCCCACTGCAGGCAGCCCCTTGGGACCTGCTGGTAGGTTTCAGGTGGGTTCTTCTTGACACCCATGCTGGGAGCAGTGCTGGGTTTATGGTTTATCTGCTATCTTGCCTTGCCACAAGGCTGCATGCCTTGGGTCACTCAAGAGGCATGCCCCCCCATGCTGCAGCCCTGCTCCTGCTCTCCAAAGTGGCTGTGGATTTGCAGAAAGTTGCTGAGTTTGGCCCTGCTGCTTGGAAGCAGCCAAAGCTTGGGCTGAATACAAGGCAACAAAGCCTTCAGGGGCATATTTTGTCTGCAGCCAGCATAAACTGCTCTCTAGGAGCCATGTTGCTCCCAGGGCTGTAGGGCACCTCGGCTGCAGCATTACCTGCAGAGGTAAGAGCCTGGCCTCTTCGCCCTCACTCGCCCGCTGCAGGGTCACGAGCCTGTCTGTTCTGGCATGTAAGAGGCTGTCTCCCTCTGCATGCATGCACTGCAGTGGCACACAGACTGCCTGTGCTCAGCATAAGATACTACCCTTCTGCCCTGACCCCCCTCGTGTGTACACTGTAGGAACACACAAACCACATTGTCTTTCTGGCAAAAGGCACTCCCAAGGCATGTTCTTGGCCATAGGGTGCTGAGCACCATGGCATTCCCCAGCCTCTGGTGCTGCACTGCCATGAGTTGGACTTGATGATCCTTGTGGGTCCCTTCCAATTCAGGATATTCCTTGATTACAGGAGGGCTTTGGTTTGCATGCTGCAGCCCACAGCTAGCGCATCACATGCACCTTGGTATAGTTGCCTCCTGCTCAAAGCAAGATTCCTTAAATGTGGAAGCTGCAGATCCTGGGTTGCAAGCTCTGTGTTGGGAACTCTAAGTCAGAAGTTAAATCTTGTGGTGCAATTTCCGTCTTACAAATCTACTGCTGTTTCCCATGCCTTTTCAGGAAAAAGGAGGAATAGTCGTACTTGGAAATGCACGTCTGTATCTTCCAGCCTGCCTGACTTCCAGTGTGATTCCAAATTCATCTCCCTTTTTAGGACCCTCTTTCCCACTCCACCCCCCCCACACAAGGGAAGAGTCTGATGGTCCCCCAGCAGCCTCCAGAGCAGAGACCTCACCTGTGTGAAGCTTCACCTGCGTGATGGGGTTCTCTGTGCTGTTGGTAACAGATTTAGCGAGCCGTGGCACAACATCTGGATCTCTGCAGATGCACATGGGCTTAGATAGTGGCAAATCCTGACTTAACCTCTATAGGTAGCTGATGGTTAGCATAGGGTAAGGATATTGTGGTGCACAGGGTGGGCACTGAGCCCTCCCCTCTGTACCTGGCTGGGCCTGATGCTCAGGAGTCCTTTGATTTTGGTGTGAGCATGGGTGCCCTGTATTAAACTGAAGAGCTGATGGATCTTAAAGGGTCATTGACATATGCTGTGACTTGTGAAGGCTTGTCTTCCTGGAAAAAAAAAAAAAAAAATGAGGGGGTTGCTCTTGCTGCCTTGGAAAGCTGTGGGGGCTGACGGTGATGTCCACTGCGTGAACACCTCTCAGCTGCTGTTGCATGCAACTGAAGCATGCTGTCACCTCCTCTGACAGCCAGCTTTGTGCTCCACCACCTTCCACCAGCACCTTGTGAAATCCATCATGGCAGGGCTGTCTGGTTGCTCAGCACACGCAGCATGCACTCCTACCCATGTGGACACAGGGGTCCCCACCTGGCACAGCAGAAGCCAGCTGGCGAAATGCTGTACCCTCCCGGCAAACTTACCTTGTGCGTTTGGGATTCTAAGAGCCTCTCTTTTGCCTCCCTAGAGCTCCCAGAGAACTGGACTGATACCCGAGAGACGCTGCTGGAGGGGGTGCTCTTCAGCCTCAAGTACCTGGGCATGACGCTGGTGGAGCAGCCGAAGGGTGAGGAGCTCTCTGCAGCTGCTGTCAAAAGGATCGTTGCAACAGTGAGTATCTGCTGGGATGCGAGCCCTGGAGCATTCGCAGAGCAGACCTGCGTCACCTTCTGGCACAAGGGATGATTTTAAAAGCTGAGGGTATGGAGGCAAAGCTCTCTTTCTGCAGGCTGTGGTGGCCATCACAGTTGCAGGCTCAGCCCTTACAGAGGTGAGCAGGGCTCCTCTGCATCATCCAGCGGTGTGGGTAGAAATGCGAAGAGGCACTGGGAAGCCTTTGGGGCCACATTAGCCTGCAGAAGGGTTATGCTGAAGTAAGCTGCTGTTATATGTCTGGGTTCTGGCACTGCTTGATAAGCTTGGGTGGCCCTGGGTGTGGAAGAAAGCTCTGACCTGGTGAAATCAGCCTCCCCCATGGCAGTCTCTCCCCATGGAAGACAGGGACGTGCTTTGAGTGCTGCCAGCGCATGACCAAGCCCTTAGCCTGTGTCCTGGCATGCGTTTCTGAATTTTCTTGCCACAGGATTTGGAGAGTTAAGAGGAGGAAGGAGCAGGACGGTTTGCTCCAATTCCCAGCCAATGCAGCTACCAGTCCTGCTGTAACCTCTGATGCAAAGAGAGACCAATTTTCAGCCATTCTCTAACACAGAGCCTCCCCAGAGCCCCTGCTCACCAGGCTTTCCATGTAAAATTAATGCTTCTTTAAGCCCTTATAAAACTGAGTGAGGCAAATATTCAATTGTATTGTTAACTACCATAAAATGCAATGGGGTTGCAATCTGTGCTAGGTAATGATGGATGCTTTCCTGCCTGACGTGTGGAGCTAGAAGGACGGGGAGCGCTTGCATGAAAGGGGAGTGGCTGGCAGAGCCCTTTATGTCTGCTCTTAGAGACTGAGAATGGAGCCTTTAAGTAAATGCCCCAGGGTGAGACCACTCCTGGAGGGGCAGGATTGACTGTCAGCCGTTCTGGACGCTGCTCAAGTGAGCTCCCCAGGGATCCAGATCTGCAGTCTGCAACTAGCTAGCTGTGTAACTTTTTGGAGAGAAACTGGGCAGTGAGCTGAATGTAACCTAAAGCATGAAAGTGCAAGACTAGTAAATAAGAGAAAGTGGCACCTTAAGCCTTGTTACTTTTTAAGCCACAGTCCGATCTCGGCACAGGGGATGTCTTGCTGCTTGAGCAGGATTTGTCAGTGCAACTTGGGGCTGGCTGCTTGGCATCCCTCATCCTGCAGGGCTGTCCTGCTCCCAGCACAGCTCCCTTGAGGGCTTGTGCTCTCATGGCTCCCTGAATTTGCACTGAATTGCCCTGAATTGCCCCCCACTGCTCTGGAGCTGTCCCTAAAAGGAAAACTTCCTAGAGTGCCATCAAGCGTTCACAGCTTTGCATAGCTTGGCCATACCAGCCAGGACTTTGTGTTGATGGTCGACTTTGTGCTGACGGTTGTGGTGACATCCTTGTGATGGAGGTGCTAGACTCGTACCTCTGCACTGTATGGGGTGGAGGGTGCACATTCTTGTGTCACTAATGCCAGCGTAAATTGCTCCTTAAGGGAACGTAATGTTTTAACAAGTGCCTTAACACACCTGGTAGTAAATTCAGTCTCTAATACTAATTACTGCTATTAGTATGTCTATTAGGAAGTCTGTTGCATATCTAGAGTGACTGATCTGCTGTGCTAATATAGCCTTGGATGTGTCTGTGCTAAAAGCCTGCAACTTTCCCCTCCCTCTTTTCCTTCCAAAGGCAAAAGCAAGTGGAAAGAAACTGCAGAAAGTTACCCTGAAGGTCTCACCCAGAGGGATCGTGTTAAATGACAGTGGAACTAATGAGCTGATCGAGAACATCTCCATATACAGGTGCGTTATGGGACACACTGCAGCATATGTGTACCCTGAGCCCTCCTCGCCTGACTGTGCCCAGGGTGATGAGACAATCATTCTGTATTGGCATCTGAGTCCCCCCTCCTGGGTGGCCAGCTCTGATGTCCACCCAGGCCTGAATGGGCGTACCTCTGACCATCGTGTCTTAAAGCAAAGCAAAAGTGGGAGAAGGAGTGTGATCCCTATACTTAAGGGAAGTATATGTGTCATGCAATAAGTGTGCCCAGTGGTGGGGTAAGGAAAGACATAATGAGCCTAGACATTTCTTGTGAGCGCACTGCTGATCTGCAGCCAAGTGCCCCATAGCCACATGAAGCTTTGCTGAAGAAATGCTGAAGCGGGTAAAGGCAGGAGATGGATGTGGAGGGTGGTCAGAGCATTGCTGAACAGACAAGGATGTGAGTGCTAGTGCTGTCCCCCGCCCTTGCTGGCTTTTGTGCCCCATGCTCTTTGCTTCTGATGTGTTTACATTGCTCTGACAAAGAGCAGGGCTTAGGCAGCTTTGAGACCTAATACCAGTGTGGGAGGGGATTGTGAGGCTGGATTATCCCATATCCACTCCTGGATTTTTTTTAAGTGTATTTTCAAAGAGTATCCAGTTTGAGGCAGATGCAAGCCAGGGGAAGCACAGCTAAGCTCAGATCTGTCCCTTTCCATCACTTCCGTCCCTTCTCCTTTTGCCCTTCATACACTCCACTTTCTGTCCTTCACCTGCCACATTATAGCCCTTTGCTATACACGGGATGGGGAGCGCTAGGTTGGGGCACTCTCTCTAGCAGGACTATTAACCTACTTGCTTTTCTCCAGTTTAAACTAAGCAGTCACCTGCAGCCACCTCCCTCGGAGATAAAAACCACTGCTTAAAGAGCAGAGCTGGGTGAAGCAGCCTTGGGTGTGATCACACCAAAATTGGTATCGCTATATGCTATACTGGTGTAAAATCTTATGTGACCAGAGCCATGGGCCTTGGGTGTTTAGATGCTACCTTAAATTCTGCCCGGACACTTTCATGGCCAGCATTTACTGCTGTCCCTCCCCATCAGTGCTTGTATACAAGTATCACCGTAGTTCAGCTTAAATAGGCTGTTATGTGGGAACTGATGCTGCTCCCCAGAGATGCTGGTGATAAGGGGTGGAAGCTGGGGTCTAAGCACATGGGGATTATCCCCTCACTCTCTAAGCGTGCTCCACCAGTAGTGTTTCCAGGGAGTTCCTTTGACAACTCTGTCTTCTGTTTGGCTTTTTTGCCTACCAGGGAGATGCCACCTCTGAGCTCTTGCCCAAGGTTGGGTGCTCAGTCAGGCAGCAGTACAGGGTGGCTGCGACTAAAATGTCACTATTATCACTGGCGTGCTGCTGCGAGAGGCCTTGCAGTTATAAAACCACCCCACTTCAGTGTGTGAATTGCCCTTTCCCTGCAAATTAATGCCCATCGTATATCAATCTGAACACCGGAGGTTGCAGGAAAACAGCCACATGTCTGTGTAGGTGACCTTTTGCAGCTTTGTCATGGTTATTAAAAGACCAGAAACGCTGCTATGGGGACAAATGCAAGAAAGGAGTGGAGTTCCAAGTGCCGTTTTTAATCCAGAGCACAGCTCAGCTCTGTAAGACTAAACACAGGCTGTTCGGCAGAAGCATCCGCACGTGCAGTGAGAACCTAATGCAGTGTAAATAAATTTTGAATGACGCTTTTTAAGTCTCAGCATCTCCTGGGAACTGGGACTTTCCAGTCCCTTCTCCGCAAAGCCTCTGGGGCAGCAAGAGCATGAGCTGAATGGGCAATGCAGGGCGACAGGAAAACTTCCACCAAAGTGTCCCACTTTTACCTAGAGCTTTCTTGTTCTGTACCACCTGTTTGATCTGTTGCATGCCCAGGGAAGAGTCACTGCTTGTGCCTACTGCCTAGCACTAAATGTCTAGGGCAGCTCCAGCCAGTGCTGCCTTTAGATGAGATGCTTGGTCCTGCAGCTCCTGGCCCAGAAGGTCCCTGAGGGGAGAGCCTGTTGCTCTTCCAGAGCCTTGTATTCCAGCATAACCCTTGCCTGGAGGCTGGAAGAGATGCAGCTGTTCCAGGGATTCTCCCTCAAGGGAGGCTGAGCTTCCTTCTCTGCATCCTGTGTTCTCACGTCAGGGCTCTCAGAACATCCTATGCATCTGCTGCTGCAGATCTCAGAGCCCAAACTTCAGCCTTCAACAGCTTTTCTTTGGTGCTCCTGCATCAGTTTCCTTCCCTGGTTTGAGAAAGCACAGGAGAACCTCAAGATTAATTCATAGGCTGAGGAAAAAGTCTTCCTGTCTCCTCTTGTAACCTTGTACTCCAAGGAAGATCTTCCAGAGTCTCTCTGAGGCAGAGCATTAGACATAGTCCCAGACTGCCACACTGCAGTACTTGCTTGCCTTCTAGAACCTGTCCTTTTCCCACAAGGTGAAATGTTTTCTCTTCTCTCCTGCTTCTTTGTGATGCACATGGTTCGTGCTGAGCTGTGCTGCGGCTGGCTACAGAGGGGCCAGCAGCTGCGCTGAGTTTCTCTTGCGCTCAAACCAGCAGCATTACGTCCTCTGTGCTGGGCTTTGTATTGAAGCTGGGTAGTGCTCCTGCACTCTCTGCCTTCACTGCTTGGCCCTGATGCTTGAAGACATGGTGCAGGAGTTTGGCAGGTTTGATGAGGGGTTGGTTGGTCTGTGCGTGCAGTGCCCCAGACAAGACGTTTCGTTCTGTCTTTCAGGATATCCTACTGCACGGCAGACAAGATCCACGATAAAGTGTTTGCCTACATTGCCCAGAACCAGCTCAATGAGAACCTGGAGTGCCATGCCTTCCTCTGTACCAAACGGAAAATGGTTAGTCCAGAGGAAGAAATGGGGATGTGGCTTTAGGAGGAGACAGCAGAGAGGGGCTGCACGAGTGCTGCAATGAGATAAAGTTTTGCCCTTAGTTATAACGAGGGGAGTCCTTTCCCATCTAAAAGTTGTGGGAGAGTACCTGCCCAGTCGCTCCATGGTCCTGATGTGGTGTTATCACCTGTCTGCAGGCAGTTAATTGCTGCCCAGTGGCAGGCGATCACTCTCCAGAGGGACCCACCACTGCCAGGGAGCATGCACAAGGAGGAGGTGTAACTATGGGCTGGATTCAGCCAGTTGTCTCACAAGGATAGGAGAGGAAAAGCCTTTCTGCTCCCAAGGTCTGAGACTGGGAATGAGAGCACCTGGCTCTGGATGAGCACCTGAAATCCTCCTGCCTTGCTGCAATCCTGGGAGCTGGAACTCCTTTTCCTGCTCAGCAGCTGCTTCCCAGGACTGCTGGAGCCTTGCTACATTGTGGGCTTGAGAGGCTTGGAGAAGTGAGGATGTCTCCAGGGAAGATGGTGATAGCAAGGCGCCTGGGGGATGCCTTGCTCATGGGAGGCCTTTAACCAGTGATCCTGGGCCTACTGTCCTGTTGTCTTATTCTCCATTGAAGCTCCCTGTCCATTTTTTGCTGACATCTTTGCAGACAGAGCTATGTCCTCCCAGAAAGAGGTGTCAGGACATGCATTGTATAAGACCCTACTGTGCCAGGAATTAGGTCTTGAAGCAGAGATGCATACGTAAACCAGTCTCTGGGTTTTGCTTTGAAACTTCTTGTGGGATTTTTCCTGCTGATTCAGGGCATCTCATGGAGGGCGGGCTCCCAGATGGTCAGGATGGTCAGGAATACAACATATTACAAGCTGGAAGGGGAGAGAAATGGATCACTGGGCAGTGGCTCCACGTGGTGGCATGGGAAAGCCCTTGGGGCTCTAAAGTAGAGCATCATCTGGGTCTGACAGCAAATGGCAGGAAGGGGTGTAGGAGAGAAGGACAGGTCAGATCCTTCTGCCCCCAAAAATCCTTTCTCTGGAGTGACGTTCTGTGTCTGTTGGGGGTCTGAGCAGAGAGCTGGATGTCCTGGATCTGCTTCCCTCCTTTCCAAGCCAGGAAGCAATATCCCAGGAGGCTGCAGGAGCTGTTCCCTTTGGTGCATCTCACGATGGTGATTTCTGTGTCCTTGTGAGCATCCCTGTCTCCGGCAGGCTGGCGCTGCTGCTCATGCCTGGAGTGCAGTAACTGCAGGTCTGATAATATTCTTCACTTTGGTATGCATTCCCATCCTTGCATGCTGAAGATGAGCCTTGCTCTTCAAATTAAAATTTAAATCTTTCCATTGGTAAATGAATTATCTCATTATATATCAGCATAGTACATCTCCCTCCAAATGAAGTTCTCCAAGGCCTTTTGTGGCAAAAACTGGAAACATTTTTCTTTGTCTATAAAATGCATGAATGTCATGCTGGTAAGATGGTGCCCTGCTCCTAGACCATGCACTGCCCCTGTCCCAGGGCAGGGTCCCTGAATGTATGCATAGCTACCGGTCAACAGGCATATCATTAGTCTATATTTTTAGTTCATGAGTAATTCTCAACAGTGGCTGTGTCTTTAAGCTGTCAAATGTGAATCAGGCTTAAAATTGTAAACAGCTGTGAGGGGTTTTTTTGTACTTAATTACCATATTTAAGTTTTTAACCATAAAAAGTTTCCACTTCCATCAAAGATGTAAATAGCTCTGACATTCTAATAAGCTCTCATGCCTTGCAAGGTTTAATTGCTTTGTTGCAGTCTCCTCTCTTCTTCCCATGCAGGAGTGCATGGCTTTTGGGAGAAGCGTGTTCTCCTTCAGCACTTTCCCCTATGCCCCTGTCCTCCAAACTGCAAAGGGCTGTAGGCTACATGCTCCAGGATCTGGGTTTGTTTAGCTTGCAACTTCATAAAACAAACCTCAGGGCTCCTACAGTGTGCCAGCCTTAGTGTATTACTTATCTCCTTGCACTCTAAACTGCCAGTGAGTTCTGCCTTCTCCTAATGAAACTGGCATTTATGTCGCTATTTATACATCTTAATTTGTGTTATTTAAGGTGTGGGTTTTTTTTGTTCTTGTTTTTTCTTCTTAATGCCACTCAAACTCTTGGCTGGGGGAGGAAAGAAGAGACTGAAATGAAGGTGTCCTGCTGCAGCCCTGTCTGTGTGCGTATGTCCAGCTCGAGGCTGTTGCAAAACAAACCTGAAGTATTAGTTTAAACCCATGGGACCCAGCCTAGCTTGGGGGGAAGAAGGGGAAGACTCTCTGGGTCTCTCACATCTCACCTCCCAGATTACTCCCTGTCCAGGAGAGCTGGGAAATTGCCACATTTTGCCCTGTTGTCTGCTGCTCTCAGAACATCCTCATGCATGTGGTCTCGCAGGGTGCTGGAGAGGGTAGCAAAACACAGCCCTGTACTTCTCTCCCTGGCTGTTGTGTGACAACAGTGACAGTGGTGTAGTCCTGGCTACTTGGGCTCTGACCAGGTGCTGAGTTCCTTTGCAGGGTTGGTCATTCTGAGCGTGATGCTCTGTGGCAGATACTGCACAGCACAGCCCCTGAGCAGGGAGCCACAGCCTTAGGGGAGCCATGGGGACAAGTCTGGGGCTGTGCAGCAGTTGCACATGTTGCGATTATGTTTAGGTGTGGGGTGCGTAAAGAGCTGTGCACCCTGTGGTTGGGAGTGGCTGTTCTCTCTACTTGTCAGCACAATGCCTATGATGGCTCTTTCTCTGCCTCCTCCATCTTCCTGTTGCAGCTGAAGATGTCTGCAATGTGCTCTGTGTTCTACATGGAGCAAGTCCCTGTTTCCATCAATATTTGGTTACCTCTCCATAGCCAGGCAGTGCAGGAGTGCATGGAGCGGAGGACTGGTTGGATCCATGTTAACGTGAATCTGTAAGGCAGAACCTCCAAATGATTTAAATCTATGTGAGGACCCATCTATTAATGTGCTGCCTAACCACTGTCTTTCCAGGCCCAGGCAGTCACCCTCACTGTAGCTCAGGCGTTCAAAATAGCGTTTGAGTTCTGGCAAGCCTCCAAGGAAGGTGAGTTTTATTCCTTTCTCTGTTCTTTACATGTACTTCTACTCTTCCACACAGCTGCTGTCCCTCCAAATCTATTTACTTTGCCAAATTGGCTGTAATGTCCTTATGCTCTTGGTGTGAATCCCCACATCCGAGTTTGATTTTGGATTTGAGTTGGACCCAAAAGTTCAAGGGATGACTCTGTTTTTCTGGCTTTCAAGTGCCTTTTCTTTTCCTCTTGCCCTCAAAATTTCCAGGCTGCTGTTAAGGTTGGTCCAACCTCTGGCATGATTTAAGTCGTCTTCCAGGTTTCACTAGACAGCCTTGTCAATCAGGCTGAATTTAGGCTGCACTCCTTTATTGCAAGTAGTTTTGGAGGACCAGTGTTTATCTGTGCTATCTCAGGAGCCCTGCCACTGTCAATATTTTTGCTTTTACCTTCCAGAAGATTATAAAACACACCCAGAGCCTGGGCTGCTTTGGGCAGAGGAGACCTGGTGACCTGTTGTAACTGTCCCTGCTGGCCCTCCTTGCAAAAGGCTTTATGGGGTAATGCTCTGCGGGCCATGATAGGGTCTCCTTCTTTTTCAGAGAAGGAAAAGCAGGAAAGGTCTGTCTTGGAAGGAGAAAGGTCAAGCAGCCCAAACTTGGATGCCCATGCTTGCCCTGACACACGTAAGTCACCAGCAGTAGAAATCTGCTTCAGTCTTGGGGATGGGGGCATCAGGCTGCTGCCTAATGTTTGTGGGTTTTTTCCTGGGAGGGCTTCGATGATCAGCAAGGAGCAGACACTTCTTTTTTTTTGAGATGTTGTTCTTGGTAGAGTGCCTGGAGTGTGCTGGCTGCCTTCTGGATCCTTCCATCTTCCCGTTAAATATCTCTTGCACCCCCTTGTACACAGCCGCTGTCTCCCCAAATCTATTTACTTCCATCCAAGACAAATTGCCTGTAATGCCCTTAGGAGCTTAGCATGGATCTCCACATCCCAAGTTTGATTTTGAGTTTGTGTTGGACCCAAAAGACTTGCTGTCCTGTTGGCTGTGTGAAAATAAAACAAAGGGTAAAAGCCCTCATAATTCATTGTCTGGGCATGGGTCCTCTGAAACACTAGATGCATAGCCAGGGAGAAATGGGACAGAAAGCTAATCTCCCTTCCATGCTGGCCACAGAGATAAGAGGATTTGGCACAGAGGAAAATAGCATTAAACTGGGCTTACTTCCAGACTGGTATATCTCATTCTTTCATGTGAAGGCCCAGGACTGGATAAATCTGTCACAAGTGGTGGCAGAATAGAACAAATGAGATCCAAGGCTGCAACTGGTGGAGAAATAGGCCCTGTTGTCTGCCTGGCCACAGGCTGATGATTTGTAGTTGGAGCGTTTCTGCATCTGCACATATCACAGTGTGGTGGGGAGGATTTAAGGCTTCCCTGTGGTGTACTGGCAGCCCCCAGGCTATAAACTATTCCTTGTCCAGTGCAGGATTTTCCCTCATTCCTATAAAATAAAGATGCATCCTTGTGAGATGCTGAACTGATGCCATGGTCTGAGCTGAGGATATCTCCCAGTCTGTTCCCACTCTGTGGTTGCTGTTCCCATCCCATGGGCTATAAAGCCCTGGGGTGGGATGTCTCAGCTTTGCCCAGGACTGATCCTGAGTCTTTCTGAACGTAAGCACATACCCAGGAGCCTCCTTGGCTCCTGGCTGATGCCTCCATCCTGGCTGATGGAGGGACAATCTGTCTGATCTTCCCCTTCATCCCTGATGAGGGGATCTCAGGTGCCTAATATGAGTATCTTGAATTATTGGGACAGAAACCGCAGCCTCAGGCAGTGTGAATGTAGCTTCTCCATACTAAAAGTTGTGGCCATGGTGAAGGAATTCAATGCTACCCCCTAACATTCCCCTGAAGGGAAAGAAATTGCTGCAAAACAGGTTTGGTTTGTGTCATCTGTTTTTTTTCCCTTCCCCGTTCCCTCTCTTTTTTGTTCACAGCAGCAGTCACAGCGAACTTGCTGGATTTAGAAGATCCTGCCAAACTGACCCTGAGTGGCAGTGCAAACTCTGCACATTTAGATAACAGCATGTTTGGGCCCAGCTCCTCTGTAAATAACAACATGATGTGGGTAAGTGCCCAGGGCACCGTAGCATCTGCCAAGCTGACAGAGATTGATGCAGCCTCCATTTCATGTGCTCCGGGTCCCTTTCCCCCTGGTGCAGACTCCCTGAGAGCTCTTGGGCAGCTGAGCCGTTCAGGGTTTCAGACATGCCCAAGCGAGCTGGGTTTTGGTGTCCTACTAGAAATTATTTGAGTACCTACTGTCCTTTTTAGGATCAGTAAATAAATTTAAAAAATTGCAAGCCACTCTGAAAAATGCTGCTGTCAGATAATTGAATATTATTTATTCAGTAACAGCATTTCTCTGTGGTTTCTCAATTAGTTGAGAGACCACCTAACTGCTCTATTCAGTGGAAAAAATCATTATGTTAATACCCTTTGTTTACTGTTCACTAAAACCAGGTTATGTTTACATTTGTTATTACTGTTAGTTTTCCCTTGTTCTCATTTGTGGCTCTGTCTTGCTTGTCTGAGCATATATGGCTTCTCTAAAATATCCACTCATCTGGCTTAACTGTTTCACGGACCGGCAATAGAAAAATAACCCAGGTGATGTTTCTGGGTATGCATCCATAGGGGAGCTTCTTGCACATCCAAGTGCTCCCTCACCACTAGGGCTGGGGCTGATCTTTGAACCCCCACCCCCCAACCTCTGACCTTGTTCCCACCATGTTTCCTCTCTGGAAACATGCTGCCTGTTATAATTTGAAAAAATTGAATGATAAAGGCCTTTGCTTGAAGCCTGTTTCTTGTGTCTGCCAGGTCTGAGGCATTTCAGGTTAAACCTGAAAATCAATTTCAAGTCATATAAAATCCTAGAGGTTTACCAGCAGTCTCTGAACCCTCCCTTCTTGCAGAGTTTCTGTACTTTGCATATTACATCAGATCTACAAATGTATCTCAATTTCGGGACTTGTCAAGGCTGTCCATAGCAAAGCCCTTTCAAAGGGCTGTCTTTCTGCATGGGAGACATTTATCCCCTGAGCAACTCAAATGCTTTCCCTGGGAACCCTTAAAAGAACAGATTAGAGAAAGATACCAGGGTTGCTCTCAGGCAATGTAGGTCCAGCCCTTTGCTGGTACATTGTTGCTTTCCAGGTTCCTGAACCAGAAAAGCCCCCGTGAATGCCCAGAATGTCTTGCTGAGATCTGTCTAGGTCAATCCTGCTAGCAAAAACCTACATCATGTACCAGTCATGTGGCAGGAGCTGGAAGAGCTGAGGGCTGTAGTTTGCTTTGCTCAGTCCTAGGTAGCTGTCTGCCACCCAGTATCAGGTCTGCCCAAAATGTGTTTCTCCATAAAGAGCAAACAAATGCTTTCAGTCAAAACAGTGTCTTCTGCTTTGCGTTGATGAAAGAGCAGGCTAGGAGTGGTGGAAGGCTTGGCACGTGGATGCTTTGGAACCAACTTTCATCTTAGAACAAAGTGGCAATTTTCAAGCAGGGAGCTTGTGGGCATTGGCTTCTTCAGAGGGACCCAGCTGACCCCAGAGGGGAATCTACGCCAGCTGATGGGCCAGATCCAGCCTGTGGGCAGAATTAGCCTGGTTTGGATATGGTGGAAAAAGGCCATCCCTCTCCCCTGTCTCTGGGCTGTGAGGGGAGCACAGAATCCCCAAACTGAGCTCTGGGACCTGCTCTGAGCAAGCCTTGACAACCCAGAGTTACATCTCTTACCCTGTGACTTGTATGGAGAGTGAGATAAAACCTGCTTAAGGAGGCAAATTGCTGGTAGAAGTGTTGCTTTAGGTACTCAGAAGTCAATACAGAAATATATTTTGTCTGCCATGCTCAAGTACGGAGTTAGATCTCTAAATACACTTCTGTGCATTCTCTTAGCAACTACTTCTCTCTCTTTTTATCTCTTTAAAAAAGGAAATGGATGATGGTCTCGACGAGGCATTTTCAAGGTAATTCTGATAACTCCCTTTACAAGCTCACACCACTGGGAACTAGCCCAAGGGACCAGCATTTTTCATAGTGCTTCTAATCCAATCAGCTGTTGTGATCTGACCTAGGCAACTGCCCCATAAGTATCTCAGCTCCTAATTGAAAGATAGGCTCTGAGACTGGCTGATAAGCCAGTATTTTGACAACCTTTTAAGGATGGAGAGAGGCTGTGTGTGATAGGAAATTTAATTCCTCAAGCAGCCAGCATGTCTGCTCTTGCTTGCCAGGGAGGTTTGAAGCTGCCTGTTTCCAGCTTCTGTGCTAGCTGTGGCAACACTGGTCCCAGCTTCTGGCATGGGGGTCCTTATCCTTCCTTTCCCTTCTGTGAGGCTTGGACTAATCCTGGTACTGCAGTCTCATCTTTCCCCAAACCAACAGCAAACTGCTGAGGGCAGTGTCCTCCTTCCCTGCCAAGTTCAGTTCCGCTGAGTCCCTTTTGCAGCTTTGCAGCAACTCTGATACGTTAATTTTGAATTAATGTACTTGAGCACATTCAGAGTTTGTGACCATAAGTTCATGTGGCTTAATTTACTTCCAGCTTTCAAGTCCAAATTAAAACCTTCCCTGGAGGTTCACACCGAGCAATCCAGCAATGTTAAACAAATCCATTTTCTTTTGGGTCAGTTATCCTGTCTGTCCTTGTGTAGACAGGCCTGTGCAGGGTGACAGGGATGTTGTGGTGCAAAAAAATATGTGCTCAGCCCTAAGAAGATGGACCTTTGTGTCTTGCTTGGGTCTTGGAAAAGCAGATGTTATTGCAGTCATTTGTTTTGCATTGCTGGATGTCGAGCTGTTGCATCACCCCTGTTGTTTGGGTAACATGGTATTTGGACTGCACATCCACTGGGGTGAATGCTTTTGAAAGTCCTCCTGCCAGAACGTCATTGCTGGTCATTTTTCTACTTTATTAAAAAGTGCATGTGTGGTTAGTTTTACTGGAGGTTTATTCGATGCCATGCATCTGTTGTATGAAACACCAAATATTTGCATTAACCTGTGGAACTGGGAGAACAGATGCTGCAGTGTTATGTTTTCACAGGGGTATTTAATAGCACAACAAACTGGGGCTTGTTAAGTTTTGTGAAATGTCTAGGACTTGCAGAGATGAAAACTCTTCAAACTGATCCTGTGGGCTGTTAAACACTGTCTGAGACTTTGTCTTAACACAAAGAGTTAAATGTTTAGGCCAGGGCCCTGGGAGGCAGGAGGGCTGCTGAGAGCTGCCACAATGACTAGCAGGTGACAACACTATGAGAACTGAGTCACTGCAGTGAGGCTGCTCCTTTGGCCAGTGGAGCCTTTATGCTGAGATATGAACCAAGTTAATGACACACCCACCAGCAATATCTAATAGGAGGAAAAAGACACTGTTCTGCCAGACCATGAATGTATGGGATGTCCAGACTGCAAATTCCCTGGATGCCTGTAGGGGAAATGTAAGGATAAACAAGCAGAAAAGCAGCTATAAATGAGAGAGTTGCAAACGTTACATGCCAACTCTCCCCCTTACTGAATTACTTCTTTCCATTGGAGGACTTTAAAATGTATAACTGACGTTCGGATTTGGCATTACAGATGCATCAAGCATCCAGGCTATAAGCTGCATGCATTTCTGTTCTTATTTTTTTGTTTTTTTCCCTCTTAGACTTGCTCAGTCGAGAACAAACCCTCACGTTCTCGACACGGGACTGACAACTCAAGACATCCAGAGCACAGAAATGCTTTCACCTGTAGATTGGGATAAAATAGATTCAAATACAGGCGAGAAAGATGATGTGTTCATGTTTTGAAGTCAAATTCATCTAATAGCTGACATTAGAATAACCACTAAAAGTCTGTGGACTGAATTATGCTCTTCCAGGTGCTGAGAGGTTTTTTTTTTTTTTTTTTTACCTTGCTTTTATCTAAACTGTGAGATACTCTTGAACGTATTTATTCATAGCTGTTGCAGTTTATATACATTATTGGAAGGTGTGTAGAGCATCTACAGTATTTGATGGCAATATACCATGGAAGAACCATCAGCAGTGCCTGGTCCTCTCTGCAAAAGACTATGCAACACCAAAGTCTCCGTGTATATGCGTTTCTAGACAAAGATCTGCAAATGCAGTTGCAAGCATGACTGTTACTAAGCTACTGTTTCTTGAACAACACATCACCTGCCTAGGCTAAGGGGAAGAGAGTTGCTGCAGCTGCTAGCAATGATAAAATCAAAGAGGTAGCAAAGATGTTGCTTTTGTTGGGAATGTCTGTGATACTCTCACAGTTGTCAATCACCCATACATGTTCTGGCTTTTTCTTTGCCAGCTTCTTAAAGGAATTGATGCTTTTTACCCAAAGATTCAATGAAGTTCTGCACTTTAAAAGTTGAACTGAAAGCAATGGTCCAAAATGGCAAACTAAGCGGTGCCTGTAATATCTCTTCAGAAGCTATTTATCCCTCTTCCAAAACAAACAAATGAACAAAAAAAAAAATGAGTGTTTCAGGTCTCTTTCAAAACTGACTTCTCGTGTGCACTGTTTCTGATATGACTCGAAATACTAAGGTTCAGTTGCATTGTTGGTTTAAAAGCAAAGCCACCAGGGAGTAACCAATCTGCTTTTCTAAAGTGTGTTGAAAGTTGCAGTTTGTCTGAATCTAGTAGCACAATAGATCTGTGTTCTTAGCTCTGCTAAGTGGATTTGACCATGCGTGCCTTTTTACTGTCTCAAAACTATTTGGTAGTTGTCCACTCAATAGACTCAGATGGAATTGGATTAGACAAGACCAGTACTTGGATGTTCAGTAAGCAAAAGGTGCCCCTTTCAGTGGTACTCCAGTCCTCTTTCCCGTGTAGTCACATCTGCTGTGAGGCTTAGGAAGCTCTTTTCATCTATTCGTGGAACTGAAAATAAGTAATGGAGGTATAAAGCTTATGCTAATTAAAAGATTAAGTTTAATAATCCTAAATAGTTGCACTGACAGTTTGTAATGTTTGTGGCCTTCTGTGAAGTATACTAAGTATACTAAGCTGTTTTATAGATTTGTAACTTGGACGTTGGTTTTGAAACACTAATTCATTCCTCAGACAGCTCTTTATAATTCTTTGTTTGCTAGTAAAAAAAAAACAAACAAAACCTCTTTGTCAGCTGTAACAGTTTATTAGGAAACAGCTGAATGACTGTAACTTAGATTTGATTTTTTTTCCTCTATTATTGTGATAAGGTATTGAGGACTTGGGAAGCCAACTCATCAAGTCTCTTAATAAAATGTGTTCCCTGTTTATTCTGCAAAATTGTGTTTAGAGCAATTTTACATCTTGAACCTACCGTGCCCTTACTTGATGTCATGTGTAGCATTGGTCTCTTGAGATTGAAGGAATTACTCAAAGTTCATCCATGCTACAGAGGCACACAGTAGAGACATGAACCTAATGGACTGTGAGGCTTTCTCTGTACATTGATATTTCTCCTTTTCTAGAGATTTGAGAATCATATACTGAAATGCACAATACTATATATGTATGTATATAGTTTTTAAGAAAACCTAATGCTGTAAACAATATCTGTATGGAGAAAAATAAATATTCTGCCCTTTTTTGGAGCATCTGTGCTGGCTTTTACTGCGGCATTTTTAATATGTGGAAGCCTCTGTATTTCTAACTGGTTGAGTTTTCTTTTTCCCTTGATGCATAGCAGTAAGCAACCAGAAACAGTGGGAAAAGAGGAAGTTTCTGTCCATCAGAAGACTGCTTCCAGGGCCATCTATATGGAAAAATGATGGCTGCAGTTAGACACCATGTGGCAGCGCTGCTTCCAGGAAGTGCTTAGCGGGACCAGATGTGGCCACATGGGAGGTAGCAGAAAAGCGTGCAGCATCTGCCTCCTATGCCATGTGGCGATGTACTGATGGGGTCAGGTGATGACCATTTGCAGTCTGCTCAGTAAATCTGCCCCTGCCTAGCTGAATCAGCCTCTAGGTAAGGATGATAACAGGAGATGAAAGTCGATGATTGGTCTCATGGGCAGGTATGTGTTGTGTGGTGCTGGTAACATCAAAAAATCAAAAGCATCTTAATTGATAGTATTTGAGTCACTGTGCACTGTACTTCTCCCTTGGGGGGAGTTTAATAGTTGGCTTTTAAATAAAACTGCACAGAGAATTCCCTATACTTCCCTGTGTATTCAGCCCTCTTGCAATTCCTGCTTTTTCTGGCAACAAGCTCAGGAGCAGTTGGGCTCCTGCAGCTGCTGGTTAATCACACTGCTAACACTCACATGGGAAGCAAATGGAGAAATTCATTTGGGAATGCTGACAAATAGATTTAACCCAAATACAGGCATGCTCCTTGGGCGTAACAGAGCTGGGCTGTGGGTGGAGACATGCCTCTCTTCCACTAGTGTTAAGCTGTAAAAAAAAAAAAAAAAAGTGCATTTTTCTGTTTAAATCGCCTATTCCAGTGTAAGGAGATGTCTCGGATTATGTGTACTGCATACCAACAGTCTGCTTTTGTGCATAACCGATGGCAGTGCTGAGGTACAAATTGATCTTTTAGCTTTGATGTGACTTTTTTTTTTTTTTAAGCGACAGTTAAGAAGCTTTCAGCATCCATTTCTTTCACCTCCAGTGGCAGTGTGCTTTTGAGAGGGAGAGGAAGGAGTTTACGGTGTTGCAACAGCTGGGAGGGGTCCTTGCATACATGCTTGCACTGTTCCCTTGCTCAGCAGCCAAATGCCCAGATATTTTATGAAAAGGCAGCACCCTGCTTGGTAGGCTGCCTATGGTGCCCGCTGCTTTCCCACCACCTCGCTGTGCAACATGGGCTGATTTAAAAAAATAAACTGGCCTTCAACCACAGCCAGTGAGTTCTTGCCAGGGTCTCAACCTCTGACACAAATCATTAAGAAGGTTTTAAGTATCTAAATACTTCTGTTCTGTAAGAAAAGGCTGCAGTTGAAAGGCTGATGGCCTTTTGGTGCTTTCAGTTTCACTTCCTGCTCCTCACTACCTTCCCGTGGGGCACAGTGACTTTGGCACAGTCATCCAGCCCGGATGTAAGGCCCTATCAGGGCAATGCAGACCCTCAGTCTGATGTATCCTGTGCTCCCACGTGTGTTCCATGACAGGAGTTGACTTTTGGTTTGTCAAAACAAGAAGGGACATTTCTGTCTGTGGAAAGGTGGTTCGCACGCCTTGCCTGGCCCCTGAGACCCGTTTCTAGACAAGGTTAACACACCCTGTCAGTTGGTGCCAGCGAGGCCCCTGGGGCTGTCACGCCAGGGCAAAAGGTTCGTTCCAGGGATGCCTTGACCACTGCAGGCTGCGGAGGCCGTGCAGACGAAGCCGCCCTTCAGAGCCCCTCGCAGCGAGTGAGCAACGAACTAGCCCTTACAGCTCCATCAGCCCCCCCCCCCCCTCCTTAAAGTACCCGGACGCCTTCTGCCAATCACAGCGGGGTGGGGCGCACCTCACAGCCAACCGAGGGCTGGCTGGAGGAAAGAGGCAGGGCGAGGCTTTCGCCCAGCTCGAGCCAGGCAACCGTGGTAAATAAGGGGGAGGGTCTCTCGGCCTCTTGGCGTTTGGGAGAGCCAACAGGCGAGGCCAGGCTCCACCAGATAGCCAATAACGAGCGAGGGCGGGGCGAGGCCCTGGGTTGAGGGGGGTGCTAGAGCCACGACTGGCAGGGTCCGGGCTGCTGATTGGCTGACGGCGTCCCTGCCTCCTCTTCCTGATGACCGTTGGGCTGGGGCGGGGCGGGGCGGGGCCGGCGGTCCTGTCGCAGTGAGCGGCGGTAGAGGCGGCTCGCGGAGCGGGCGCGAGGGGCGCAGGCCGGTCTCCTTGGGCAGGAGGGGAGGCGGTGTGGGGAGGAGGTGAAAAAGAATTCCCTGAGTAGCTCGATGCAGTTAGGTGTGGCCTTCCTCGGTGATGGATGGGCAGGCGAGTGGAGCTCCTCCGTTGACAGCTGGGCACGCGCTGTCCTCAGCGTCCTCTTAATTTAACGAGCGCGTCTGAGTGCCGGCAGCAGTGAGGGGTTCTCGCTTTTGAGATGTACGGGTAGGGCTGAGAAGGTTTTGTTCGCTGTAGGACTCAGAGTCGCTTGGATCTATCAAAGGGGTGAGTAAACAGGGCTGGGAATAGCAAAGCATCTGTGATCCCATTTTGATGTCGTGCTTGGCGGGCAGCGCAGTTTCTGCCCATAGGAGCAGGGGGATTTTGGGCTCCTACGTAGGTCTTTAAAACGTGTTCTGCTTTTTGGAAGTGCTAATGCTTTCTTGGTCTGGAAGTTGAGCTCTGTTTCTTCCAGCGCACCCAAGGAAGGAATGAGAGGAAGTGAATAACAGCAAGGCAGAGATTTGGGAGAGAGTAGGAATTCAGTGGGATCCGTTTTGCAAAAACAAAGTCCGTAGATTTTTCCTCAAGAAATTCAGCTCGAGTCGAGCTTTCTGCATGGATTATTTGTGGACCCCATTATCTCCATCCCTGCGGGTGAAGGCAGCTTCTGAAAGCCTGTTGAGGAGAGAGAAATATCCTTGTCCCTGTCTGTCTCATCCTTGACCCTGAGCATCCTGCCTGCCCTTCCCGGGATTTCCCTTGCTCCTCGTCAGAGCGCCGATCCTCCCTCCGCTTGGCCTGAGGGCTGCCTGGGCCAGCAGAAGAGGCCGACAGCCAGGAGCTGTGAGGGATGGTGCAGAGCTGCTCGCAGACTAGAGAACTGATGGCAAGTCAGAGAGAGCGAACTAATGTGGCTGGAGGGTGGGGGGAATGGCTGGGGAGGCTGCAGATCCTCCATTAAATAAACGCGCTCTTATCATCTTCCCCGCCCCCCCCCCCCCCCCCCCCCGCAGAAATGCTGCAGCATGAATCCACCGCCTAGAGGGAAAGGATCGCACTTCCCCGGCTCCGCTCCCCGAGCCAGGCTCTAAATCGCCGTCCGGCTTGGAGCCTGCACGAGGGACAGACGCCGGCAGCAGCCCTGCCTCTCCGCCGCACCGGCACCAGCGGGATGCGCTCACCGCCGTCTTCATGCCAGAAGGGGGAACTCTGAATCGCCGCTCCGCGCCCTGCAAGCCCCTCGGGCGAGGCGAGGGGGCGGCTGTCCTCCCGCCCCCCAGCCCGGCGCCCGCTGGCAGCCCCTGCGCGCCCTCAGGACCCAGGTCTGCGGAGGGGTCCCGCGACACAGCCGGATCCGGAGCCGTTCGCGTGTAACCCGCCGGCGGTCCCCCGTGAAGGCGTCCGCCGCAGCCGGCGGTGCGGGGGGGTGGATCCCTGAGCCCTTCGCCGCAGCAGCCGGCGGCAACGCTCGCGGTGGCGGCGATCCCGTGCCCCATGGTGCTGCTGCGGAAGCTGCCGGGCATGCCGGGCTGGCCGGCGGCGCTGGGGCTGCGGCTGCCGCAGAAGTTCCTGTTCCTGCTCTTCCTCTCGGGCCTGCTCACGCTGTGCTTCGGGGCCCTCTTCCTACTGCCCGATTCCTCTCGCTTCAAGCGCCTTTTCCTGCCCCGCCGGGCCACCGCCTCCTCCTCTTCTTCTTCCTCTGCCTCCTCCTCCTCCACCCGCGACGCTGACCTGCCCCACAGCCCCCCCGCCGCCGCCGAGCCCCGCCACGCCAGCCCCGCCGCCCCCCGCCGCCTAAGGGAGAAGCTCCGCGCCGCCGCCCGCGCGGCCGGCCCGCCTGCCCACACCGCAGCGGCCTCCCGGCAGCAGGTGCAGGGCGACGAGCGGCGACGCGAGCTCGACACGGGGGCGCCCCCCGCCTCCCGAGAGACGCGAGCTCCGTTCCGCTTCGACTACGAGCAGTTTCGCCGAAGTCTTCGCCACCCTGTGCGGGGCGGGCGGCCCGGCGAGGACCCTGACACCCGTTCCCGAAGGATGAAGATTAAAGAGGTGAGGACCACCCATTTTGCTGTTGCTTCCCCTCACGGTCTTCAGTCATCCCTCGTCCTCCCTTCATGGCCTTGTCTACCCCATGTACCTGCTCTCTTACCTTTTCTCCCCACAGCCTTGTCACCCCCCCTTTCCTTTCCCCCGGCACCTCTCGGTGCCCCTCACAGTTTTGGCACCCCTCCTTCTCCTCAGTCATGCTTTGTCCTCACCTTGCAGCCCTGTTGCCCCACTAGTCAGCCCTTGTGGTTGCTTCATGGTGTTGTTTCCCCTCACAGCCTTGCCCCCCCCCCCCCGCGCAATCAGTCATTTCTGTGCCTGCCTCACAGCCCTCATCTGTCATCCCTCATCCATCTCTCACAGCCTTTTTCCCCAGCAGTCACCCTGTGGCCTCCACTCACGGCCTCATCTGCTCCTAATTGTGCCTCGTCACCCCTGCACTCCTCATGCTCCCCTCATTTCCCCAGAGTTGCCCTGTTCCCATTTCTCAGTCAGGCCACTTGTAACTCCTTCCCCCCCTCCACCACCACCCCCCCTTTTCCCATTGCCAAGGAGGATGACGTGAATTGGGGAAGGAGGGGGGCAGGACAAAACACCTCTTTCCATGGGGGTGTCCTGCAGCATCACTTCGCTCCTGTGATTTGTCAACGGGTATGTGTGTTTGCCTGTGTGCACACCTCTGCTCTCACTGGAGGTAATGTTAGGGTAACACAATATGGTTTGACTAGAAATTAGAATTAAACAAAAGGAAATCTGATCCCGGATGTTACTGAGGGAAGAAAGCTGCTTGGTGTGAAGCAGTTGTGGTTGTGCAAAAGGCTCCTTCCCTGGGTACACACATGAACGTAGTTGCTTTACAGCGTTTGAACACATGAAAGCTGGTAGGAGATGATGAAACTGTGCTTGTCTGTGGGCATGGACAGATGGGATGTGCTCACGTGGTCATGGGAGAGAAGGCTTGAGGCTGACTGTAAGTTGTTTTGTCATATAGTCCAGGTGGATTTCGCTCAGGACTTGTTACCTGCAAGCAGTGGCCTGACGATTGCTCTCATTTAGACCCCAACAAGCCTGGGTAACATTGGCAGCAGGTTTACATGGATGTAATGGTGGGGAGAATTAGGCCTGGTGCCTACAATTTGTGTATAAAAGCCTAGCAGCCATACAAACCTTGCAGTGCAATCTGTGACCTAGGTAACTGAGAACTATAGATTCCGTGTAGTATTAGAATGTATTTGTCATATCTCTTGCTACAATGAATAAAAATCTTGTTGTGAATTTTGATCCTGTAAGAGATGACAACGAGTAAGATATGCAGATTTAATTAAGCAAAGTATTAATTTCCTGATTTTCTTCTGTCACAGAGGTGTAGGCTATTCGGCAGAGATGCTGACCCATGTTAAATAGAGAAGGAAGTACAAGAATACCTAGGGCTTTCATCTACAGTAACCTGGGTTTTAAAAACATTTATTTTTTTAAAAAAAAGATCTCCTCCTGATTATATCTTGTTGGTCATTAAAACAAAGGCTGCAGCACTGGTAAAATTCCTAATTCTCTGCCAGGCAACCATGCACAACGCACTCAGGGTTCTGAGTTTGTGTGATCCCACATGTGATTGAACTATCCTTTTATTCTGCCTTTCAGTTTCACGGGAGTCATAATATTCCAGTACCTGGCCCTCTCACGTGCTTCGATCTATGGGAATGTGTGCTTGAATAAATTGTAGATTATGATAGTGTGACGTACTCATGAATAACCCAGCTTCCACTCTATACAAACAAATCAAATTTGAAATCAAATTTATGAAAGCTAGTGGAATTAATTCCTTCATTTGTTTATTTTATCACTTTGTTTACTTTGTCACATAAATACTCTTTATGTGATGTGAGGGACGCGTGTTATGTAATGTGTGTAGGTAATGTGTGTTAGGTAATGTGTGCTGTAGCAGCAAGTATCTCTTCACTCCTTCTCCCAGAGCTGTAGGCCCTGTAGTTTGCTGAAATGTGTTCTGAACTGTCACGATACCTTAGGTTTTCTTTTTCCCCACTTTAGCTGTTCTTACAGGTCAGCAGATTTGTAATGGGCAGGATCGATATGGATGGAATTGGTTGATCCCCATCTGCCTGCCAGAGCCTAGTTGAAAGCTAGGAGAAAGGCTGATGCCAAACGTAGAGATTTGGAACTTTGTTTTCTGATAGTACCCTTCAATCTGAGCGGGAGTCTGAGCTATCTCCTCTTTTCCACCCAACCTCTAAGCTTTTTGAAGCCAAAGAAGAGGGTATGACAGTAGTATCTGGGCTGCTGTCTGTGTGCCCTGTAATGTGGCACTGCAAGGTCTTTTTTTTTTCTGCTTAAAAGATAATGTTGTCCAGAGTGTAAAACTCCCCACTGTGGTGTCTTCTTTACTTTTTTTTGTGAAAGCTCTGAGCAGCGCTAGGGGCACCAGAGCTGTTTGCAGATTAAGGAGTCCAACCAGGGGGTATATCTGCTATGCTGACTCTGTGCTTTGAATGCTGTGTTTCCTACTGGTGCAGAGTTGGACAGAGGTGGATTAACAAATTTAAATTATGTGTATGTCTGTTAGAAGTAAGTACTGCAATGAGCTGGGCTGACAAAGTGCAGGCAAGTATTTTCTTTTGCACTGGTGGGTAACTTAACAGGCCTCTTAGGTTCAGTTTGTCTTTTTAAAGACAAGTCCAGAGTCAGTAAGCAGTTCTTTTCCTGAGAAGAAAAAAGAAAAAACCTGTATTTCATAGGCTGTTTTTGCAAAAGGTCATTGGTCACCTGAATAATTGCTTAGGATATGCAGCTGTATGTTATTGTGAGCAGCCAAATACAATGGGCACTCAAACAGTTCAAACAGCAAAAAAAAAATTCCAATGAAATCAAATAGCCATCTCCCCATGTTAAAGGTTGGGAAATTTAAAAAGGTCTTGGATTCATCTCTTAAACTGACTTCTGAAAAATGTGTTAGTTCTGTAATTGATTAGTCATGCATGGCTTCACAGGGAATAGTATTTGGCACATGTGGAAAAAAACAGCTAATGACTGATGTTCAAAAACAACAACAAAAAATGTATTTGTAGTCAGAAAGTGACTGCAAAGATGCCACAGTGGGAGTCCATATTTATTTGCTTTCAACAATTTCCAGATCAAATTGGCTCAGTGACAAGTCAGAACAATTTTCCTTCCAACTGCTGCTACTGCAAGCTCAGCCTCAGATCTGGGAAAATCAAACTCTGTGGTTTCTGCCTTTTGCATCATAACAAGTAATAAAGATTTTGCTGTTGGAGCTGAGCTGACAGTTTTGTTGATGATGGATGAAGCAGAACAGACTGCTTCTTGCAGTCCCACTCCTGCATGTCTCATAGGTAGGGAAGCGGTGGGGAGAGAGAACAGCATTCCTATGAAATATTTTTATGCCAACCCTGCAAATACCATCTAGTGCTTAACAACCACTGCAACCAGTTAGACCTGCAAGTGTCCATCAATGAAGTGAAATAAGTGGGCTTTCTTCCAGTCATGAACATCAGAGAAAACATGTGAATGCTGAAATAGACTTGATGGTTCTTTTACTCTTCAGATACAAAAGGCAAGTTTCCTTGCCTGATGTCAGAGAATACCTAATAGTTTAACTTGACAGTGTCCTTTATCTCTTTTGAATAAGGGAACCTCAAATTCCATGAGTTCTTCAGTCCTTTGCTGGAATTGTACTCTTGGGTTTGAACCACACATTCATTTCTTTCATGATCAGTAATACTGAAGCATATTTATTTTACACTGCTGTTATTTTCATCCTGGCTTTTCTTTTTGTCTCACCTTTATGTTTGATGTCCTCTTTTAAGACAGCTCTAAAGATGTATTTGCTTTTGAAAATCAGAACACAGAGGAAAGAAGGCCATCAGAGTCCATGCACAGAGTTATCCTGCATCATTCTACAGATTAGCAGGCACCTATTAAGGTAGTCTTCTAAACACAAGTATGTTGATGGTTTGTCACCTAAAGATAATTGACAAGAAACAGAAATGTTATCAGGACTTGGACTCTTGTGGAAAGTTATTTGGTGTTGGTTGCTGAGTTTGATTTGTGTAATTTTGACAGTCCTGACTAGTGATCCTTTCTGCAATGAAAAAGAGCTTGTTGCTGGGGCAGGGCTGGAGAAGTCTTGCATTTTATCTGTCTGAATCTCTGCCACAGACCTGACCCCTGGGAAATGTGTCCCTGTCAGATGCTGATTCAGTCTTGCACACTTTTGTGGAGGCAACCTATAGATATTCTTAGGGGTTTTTGCACAGATGCGAAAATACTGAAAACTAGATTAAAGAGGAACTAGATTAAAAAACAATTCTCTGTTTGTGTTACCAATTGGCCTGATGGTATGATGCTGTGTGTCATGTTATCAGGCATCCTGCCTGAGCTGTCTCTTTTCTGAAAGCAGTAGTAAAATCTCCCAAAGTTTCCCTATTCTGTACATCTTCTTGTTTTTGCATTTGTTCCAAATGCCTTTCCTTTCTGTAATCTGGGGATGAACAACACTACAAGCAAATAATCAGCCAGTGCTTTTAGTGCATGTGTAACACCACACAGTTCCAGATGGAAGAGTACCTCTTCATGCCTGTCTTTCTGAGTGAGGCACTTGAAAAGCATCTAATCCTTTGTAGTGGTCAAATGTAAATCCAGTGACTTCTGACAGACTTACTTTTGACAATGGGAATAAAGAAAACTGTTCTCAGTATAATACTTATTATAATGGAATAGAATGCAGTATATCTGACAGGTTTGAGATCATCAGTCAGACCATAATTCTTTTTCTGGGGTAGAACTGTCTTTGCAATAAGAGTTTCTCTGCAGTATGAAGCGCTGACTGACTCCCAGCTTGCTGGAATTTTCATTTGTTCCAGGCTTTTTCTCATTCATTTATTTACTGACTCCATGAAAAAGGGCATTATACTGTAAATCCCACAAATGGTGCATACAACGTATCTTTTGATTCACTAGTCTCTGGTGGCTTCATGCAAATAAAACTTAGACCTAACCTGTCCAAACTTTGTTTCAGTTGTAGGATATGCAGTTAATTGACTAAAAATATATTTGTTCTGTTGTCAGAATGTATGATGAATTCTTTTCTGATTTCTTCATACTAACAGATATTGTTCAAAGAATACTACTTGTACAATACTACTATATTGTACAAAGAATACTATAGTAATAATAAGGGAGATAATGATTCTTTCCGTGTTTTTAAGTTCCTCTTTCCTGAAGTTTCTTCTCTTCAATTTTTATTTTTTCCTGTATCTTTACTTCCCCATGCACTATTTACTTATGTTTGCTGGCACATCTTCACTTTTGTCTGCATCATAGAAGCTATTGTTAGATTTGTTCTTCGACACTTTTTAGACACTTTTTTTTAATAGAAGTGTGGAGGAGATAAGCTGATAGTACTGGAGTGACCAAAAAACACAAATGACTTCTATTTCTCTTAGACTTTTCCAAAAGCTTTGATTCTAGGAAGTGGAGAAGATGAGACTGAAGCTTTTCTCCTCTACTCAACTACTGTGTGCTTTGGTCTATACTTGGAATTTGTTCTCAGAAACATTGCCATCCTCTTACAATCTAGCATCTCATTAAGAAACTGTAACTGCAAAATCAGCTGCTTTTGCTGACATGTTTCCAGATTTAGATGCAGCTGGATCCATCTGGGTCTTAATGCCTGAGATAGTCCTGTCAACTGTTTTTTTTTATTATTTATTTTTTCCCCTCTTGACACTGTTAAATCTAGTTGCATTAAGAATTTAATGAGGAGTTAGTATAATTGTGTTTTTTCTATTCTTCCTCCCATTCAGCTTTCGTGGCAGGGGCAGTGAATCAGGAAGACTCAAGTTCTATTTCTGTCCTTATCACTAACACTAATGACTTTGGGCTGCTAAGTGCTGTCTTTTTCTTGTTCCTCCAGTGCAGATGTGCCTGCTAGTCTTGCCTTTTTCCTGATTGTGGCAGGGAGGGAATGCTTGCCTCTGTAGATTAGAGCTGAATAACCGATCTTTACTTTCTGGGAATAGCAAGCGGAAGGTGAAACTTCTTCCCTTTTTTTCTTTTTTTCTTTTTTCTCCTTTTTAAATGCAGGATACTGAAAGGTGCCTTGTGGCTATGTATTGAAAGTTAATTTCTTCTAATTGCAAGATTTCCTTCATTGTTTCCAGTGATGGAGATCAATTTTCTAAGCAATGGACTGCTGTGTCTTCGACAATTTTGCAAGAGAGAGTGGGCTGTAGTAGTAAATAATGCCATGAAAACTATCCATGCAAATTTGTAAAACAACCTGCCAAGACTTTGCCAGGCCTACCACTTGATTGAGTTACTCTGATGTATTTACTTCTAGATAAAGCGAAGTAGCAAATTATTTACAGTATCTATCATCTAACACTAAATAATCAGCAGATGTATTTACAGTCAATAGGTTGACAAGGTTTTGAATTTTATTTAAGAAGCTGTTACAAAGAGCTGGAGCATATGGGTGGAGTTGTGTATTCAGTCTGGTTCTTTGGGTATAGAAAATGAACTTTTACCTTGTGTTTAAGGAAAAACTGGATAAAATAGAGGCAAAAGCAGCTTTTGGAGAGCTGAGGCTTTCCTGAACTTTGAGCTTTGTTTCAGAGGATATATTGGTAGAAATTTGCTTTTGAGGAGGCAGGAATTAGTTGTGTTTTTTTGTTTGTTTGTTTAATTGTTTTGTTTAGTTGTTTTAAGGAAGAGTAGTGTGTGTGCGCATGTGTGTTAGAACTGCTGCCTTGCAGTCCTCAGGGAAAGTTTAATGTGCTGAGCATAGGCGGGGCAGTTCATGTGTCCCAGAAGGAATTGTTTGAGTTGGAACAGGTTTCTTGGAAATTGCCCAGCCCATCTGCAGGCTGTCTCTTAGGAAAACACTTTCGAGTTTTGATAGGAAGATGCCAAAATGCCATGGATCTCCCCTTTCTTCCTTATGAAGGTATTCTGTTAATTAATAGAAAGAAAGCTTCTGTGCAGTGCTTGAAGACCATTTTCTTTGCTTGCTCACCACAGTATTAAGTGCATTGTGCAACTCTGTGGTGTTGCTTTGCCAAAGTTGTATGTGTAACTGCTGTGAGGTGGGCAGATGAGATGGTAGGTGGTTTGGGACTTTGAATTTCATTATCAGAATCATATTGAAATGTGAAAACTCAGAAAATAACATCCCTGTATTTAGGTATGTGTCAGCTTTGGCCTTACGTTTTTATCCCATTTTAATTACTATTTTGAAGTAACAGTGCTCCTCACAAATGTCAAGAGATTGAGGCATGTTTCTGAAATTCCCACGTGGTTTGCACAGCCCAGGGGAAAAGTGGATTCTCAGTGTGTCTACTACTGTGGTACTTCTGAAATGTGCCAGTCCCAAGTTTTGTACCAGGAACATTGGGTTTGAAACTCCTTAGCAAAGTGCTCAATGCAGTCCCAGTCGTCAGTGTTCCATGCAGATTGAGCTTTTATAATTAATGGGCCAGTTTTAGCAGTGACTGGGAAAATATCATCCCTTCCCAGAACTGAAGTTCAGAAAACTTTTTGTTCCATTAAGTGCTTTAATTCAAATTTTCTTTTTGCAGATGATGAAATTTGCTTGGGATAACTACAAGCAGTATGCATTTGGAAAAAATGAACTGCGACCACTGACTAAGAATGGCCACATTGGTAACATGTTTGGTGAGTTCTGCATCAATTTCAATGTAAACTCACTGCATTTTTAAGGTCATGCCTGCTATTATGTTAATTCCTTTCTATGCAGTGCAGTGAGGGTATCTGCAACAGTTTTAATCTATCTTCTTTCCACTTCTATGAAGTGATACATGCAGTACAGCTCCTAGGAATTATCTACCCATATCTTATTGCTGGGAATCTCATTCCTACAGGCATCTTTGAATGCCTAGACTGTATCACTTCTGTGTACAGATCTAGCATCAAACATGTCTAGGAACAATGCTAAAACCACGCATTGTCTTTATTAAAACATTAAGTCAGTCCCAACCTGACAATACTGCTGTTTTTTTTTAAGCTTAAACATGTCAGAACCAAACTGAGCATTTTCTCTCACATTGCTCCACTGTTGAGCAGGATATAAATTCCATGGAATATTGAACGAGTGAACGAATATTGAAGTTTCATTTATACTATGTGGTTACTTGCTTGTGTAATTTTACTCTTTAACAGATTACCTTTTTTAATTATGTGAGCCACTTAGATAATTTCAGTGCTATTCCAAAACGTCAGCAACATATTGCATCAAAATGAGCAGAGGAATATAAATTGTCTTTTTCTTCATTTGCATTCAAAATATTTCCCTTCTCTGCTTACTCTGCCCTAGTCTTGCCTTTCCTGCACAGGTTGTGCCACATTGAGAAGGTGCAGAATATGGAGGAAGGCAAGCAGAATCTGCTTTAGCAGCCCTTTCCCACCCCTCTTCGGAGAAAGTTTGCTATACAGGGTTCTTTTGGCTTCTTTCCCCAGGACTGTTTTGCAGAGGTTTTCCTAGATTCCCTCATCCAGAGTAGACTGGAATAGAGTTTTTTAGCGAGCAAATTATCTGTGAACTTTATTTCCTTGGGGTAAAGGGATTCGACTACTATAGTAGGAAGAAACATTTCTATTCCTGTTTTTGCACTCTCTGGGTGTTCTAGCCCTTCTCTTCATCAGTTTGTATGACATGCAGCCGCCTGTGGAAGCCTCATTAGCTTTGGGGAACTTGAAATGTGTGTGAGAGTGGGTGTTTGAAGGTAGAAATAGCATCACATATCCAGTAGGATGGCCATAATCTTAAAGAGCAGTAGCCCTGTTTACCCTCTGAATTGCAAGTGCAGATAGCCCTGATGGAGATGGCAGAGGACAGACTGGCTTGCAGTTTAACCACAGCACTGGGAGAAACCTTGTGGTTCTGCTTGTGGCACCACTATCAAATCCTTTAATTGCCATGGATAAGGCACTTGTCTCTTTAGTTCCTGCAGAAGTATTAGAAGAGTTAACTGTTTGTCGTATCTGTAAGTTGCACAGAAGTTGCATTAACAATTGTTCGGGTCTAGAGGAAGCAGTTCGGGAAGCACGCATTGTAATAAATAGTACAGGCTGCTTATGAGCAGCCACTGCTTTTACCCATTCTCACTTTTGTCAGGAGCAATGATTTGGGTTTGTTCTTCTTTTGCCTTCTTCTTTGCCCACCCCAAGAATACCAATTTCTTACTTAAGGATTTGCATTAATTTCAGCACATAGTTAAGCATTTTGCAACTTTTCCATTCTGGCAAGCTTGTCAGAATTCCTCAAGGAGCATGCCTGTAAACAGACAAAAATGCTGAAAGCTTTTAAATGCATTTATCATGATAAAACAGTTGGCAGAACTTAGGCTTGTTTATAACATGTCTGTTTGGAGCACAAGAATCTGGAGACAATTGTGGAAGAGAAACTACATGGTACATTTCAGCTTCTTAATAGGCTTTTCCTCCTTCCGTGATACCGTGACTATGGCAGGTCACAAATTCAGCTCAAGTCAACAATGTTGTAATGTTGAAAAAGAAACAAATTTCACCTCTGGATGGGTAACTAGCATGTGTTTTACCCAAGGCATGGAAAGGCTCCCATTCTCCACACTGGCAGAGACTCAGCTAGGACACAGAGTGCACTTCAAGAAACATTTGGCTCATCTGGAGAGTTTGGAGGGGAGCAACTGAGGAGAAGGCCATAAAATGTGACCTACAATTAAGCTGGAAAGGTCTGGGGTTGCTAACCCTTGAGCAGATAAAAATGAAGAGAACTTGGCAACAGTTTTCAAAGACACAGAGAGATACTTCAGTGTATAAGACAATAAACCATTCTCCATATCCATGGGGAGAGACCAAGAAGTCACAGCTTAACTTGCATCAGGAGAGCAGGGTCAGACACCAGCACAAGCTTTGAAACTGTAAAGCACTGAAGTAGAATACCTGTAGTGACTTTCCAACTTTGGATACCTTATGGATGGCTTAAGAAGGGTAGAAGGAAATGACCTCTCACTGTTTGTTTTTCATTCTGTGATTACTCACTAAGATGAATGAGAACTGCAGGTCTCCAAAGATTCTCACAAATATGCCCCGTGGAGATGCACCAAAGTGATACTGAGGAAAAGAAGTGATACATCAAATGCTTTTTGATGGTTTGACTCCCTGCAAACCCCCAAAGCTACCTTAGTGACAGAGCACATCACAGTTACAATTTTGGATGTACACAAAAATCAGAAAATTAAAAATGCTGGTTCCCGTAGCAACCAGGATGCAGCCTACCATGAGAGAAGGAATGTTCTAGCCTAGTCAAAAGGTGTTAATTTTAATGCATGAAGGCAATTTACACCTCCAGATGATTGAAGAGGGCCTCAGTGAAGTCAGTGAAAGCTCTCTACTCTCATTTACAGAGAGAAGCCTGACCTTTACTTTCTTCATTCCTGAATTACTTGTTCTTGCTTGCAGAACACAGCACAGATTTGAGTTTGGAAATCAAGATGCAAAACAGACAAATCATGGCTTCTGTGAAGACCATCACCTAGAAGAATGTGATCTTGGACCACTCTGCATTGCAATGTTCACATAATTTGTACTTTTCCATCCTCCAGCTCTTTGAAGAAATGGTATTCCTATATAATCGTGTGTTCAAATAAAAACACTGTGGCTAGAATTAGGCCTAACTCAGGTGTTCTTAACTGCATGCTTGTTTCAGAGCAAGGATATTCTGAGCATGTTGAAATAAGTATGGAAACAACCTTTGCCTTTAGAACTTTCTCTCAAAACACCTTCACTTTCCTGTACTGATCTTTTTCTCATTTTTCTTTTGGGAGCTGCATAGAAGGTGTAAGGGTGCAGTAGATATTTTGAGAATAAAACATCACAAGAAGGAGGAACAATTTCAGTAAGTCCAAAAAATCCTCCCAGTTTTTCATACTGATGCCTCAAGCAAAAGCTAAGGGATTTTATTGAACTTCCAAAAAAACTCTCTCAAGAGACAAGAACAGTTCTGAGAGGCTAAAAGAGTATTTTTTAAACTTATAAAGAAAAAATATATAATTATAAAATTATAAAAAATGCTTATCACAACACTCTGAACACATACATCCACCCTTGAAAACAGTGAAAACTCTGAAAGCTGATGTCCTATGGGATTATGTAACAACTACTGATTAAGAGAGGTAAGAAACTTCTTTAGTCCCAAAAGGCAGCACAGATGAAAAAAATGTCAGAAACAAACACCTGGAAAAATTATAGGAAATAAATTTTTGCAGCAGGAACCATTTAAAATGTAAACTCCTGAAGGTAAATAAAAAATTGTCAAAATCTAAGTGAAATCCAGATGAATATCCAATTAGATACATAACAAAAGTGGCAAGAAACTTCAGCAATAGCACAAGAAAAAATATGATAAAGCAGTTAAGTTCTAAATATGAAATCTAACCCAGCAAAGCCAGTTCTGAACTTATCTAATTTCTTCAGAATTTTCAAGAATGGAATAAGAGTGAATTAAAACAAAGAACGTAAGTGGGTTTTCTACTACACAGTTTATAGCTACTCATCTCCTCTGAATAAATGAGGCAAACTAAATACAGGAGGATAAAGATAAAGTCATGAGTCTCAAGACACTTTGAGCATATTTAACAAATAACTGAAAATGCATCTTTTAAGTATTTTTAACTTGCTCTGCTTCCTAATATAGTTTCTAGTAGTGCATATGTGCAGGTGGGTTTGTGTCTGCAGCAGAAATTACATAAAGCATCTGACTGCAACTTATGGCTAGAAGACAAACTGCCCTCAGCATTTCTGAAAGACAAATTTTTTCCAAGGCAGAGGTATCTGTGTAGTCAGGGGCTTCAAGTTTGGTATTGAACTCTGAATATTCCTTTTTATAATCTAGTCAGCACAGAGTGGTGCCATTAAGATACTTGGAGTGGATACTAGATGTTAGTTCTAGCCAGCTGGATGTGCCAAACCTCCAAACAGCCTTTGCTGTGAAGTTGCCACCAACTTCTCCATAGTCCAGAGAAGAATCAGTGAAGTATAGCTACACCCATTCTCAGTTGGCTGCCTCTTAATCATATGCTCAATAACTCTGAAGATTAGACAATTATTTTGGCATAGTGTCTGGAAGGAGGCACAAACAACATATATAGAAGGGGCATTAAAAAAAATGCCAAAAGACAAGCTCACTGTATTTTTTTAATACATCCCCCTGGAGAGTGAAAAAGGAAAACCAAAAATCCAGTCACAGCCTGGATCATTCCCCTGTCTACACAGTAACAGGGTTGCTAACGCATGTCTTGCTTCTTCCATGATGATGTCATGTTCTATTCCTCAGTGTTCCTCAGCATCTTGAAAAGAGGTTCTAGAGAATGCTCTCTAATCATAACAACTCAACGGGATTTTTTTTCTTCTAGTGTTTTCATGTGCTACTTTAATGGCTGTTTTTCCTAATTTTTTGTTCCCTTCCATTTTGCTGTGAGTAGTAGTTCTAACAAATTCCAAGACAACGCTCCTACTTCTAGGTCTCATTAAACTCAAAACTCTGCTCAGGGTCAATGGAAAGTTCATGAAATTTGCAAGGGAGTAGAGGATGATTAATGGTTTTACACTGAGATGATGTGAATTTTGCTCGGTTTCCTGCTAAAGACAGGCCTAGACCAAATTCTCACTGTCCAGTCTTTGCAGCTGTCCTCATATCTAAAGAGCTGCACAGAGACTGTGGATGCAAACATACAAACACTGGAAGGTGCGCCTGTGCTTTGCATCTTAGGCCAAGACTGTTCCCCACTGAATTTTCTGAGTTTGTTCTTTTATTTTCTTAGATATAAGTCTCAGCTAAGGGAGACAAATCTATTTGGTTCAAATCAAACATTCTAAAGAATTGCTCACACAGTGAAGTTGATCTGGTCTAGCTCAGCTCAAGAATAGGAGCTTTAATAGCAGAGGTGTTTGAAGAAGCCTAAAGGACACCATATGTGACATTGTTTTTTTTTTCTTTTTTTTTTTTTTCTCCAATTTAAACTTTTCAAATGAGCATTTCAAGCTTACAAGGCACCATTGTAGTAAGTTTAAGCCTCTCTGTGTGAGGTTTAGGATTCAGTGGAACCCTGATGTTTGAGCTAATGTTTGACACAGCAATTTGAAGGAAGCCACCATTCTTTGCATGATCCAAGGAGAAAGCAGAGCAGGAACGGGTCTCTTGCAGTAGTAATGACAACCTTGGTGTCTGGAAAGAGTGATATTAGGCAGGGGGAAGGTGGGGGGGAGGGGGAAGTAGCAGGGATAAATGTCAGATCTAATACGGATTATGCAACCAATCTCCAACAACTTTGATAACAGTAGGATGTCTTGATTCACTAATTCATGCTGACAGGAATCAAGTTTATTGCTACATTTCAGTGACAGCAAAAGCCGATGTAAAGCTAAAATGCCCTCCCTCTGAAAATAATATTCAACTGGGTAACATTACACATTAAAAAAAAGATGCCAGAGAGCAACAGTGTTCCAGCAACATCTTCATTACAGTATATTTTTCTCTTTTAAAAGCCCATGAAGAAAACTGCATAATGTAATGTGCAATAGGCAGCAGAAATAATTCAGCACACAAATTCAGAGAGCAGTTATTACTATTATTATCATTATTTTAACCACATAAAAAGACTCCAGGGTTTTGTAATGTTGTAATCATAGGGAAACAGACTCAGGCAGAACAGAAAATTTGCACCAAGTGATTGCACAATTGGAGGTTACCGTTTCTCTTTGGGTTGCCAGAATGCTGTTAAATTAGTATTTTCATCCAATTACCTTTCCCATGTTAAATATTCATACATCACCGCCTGTTGCTTCTAATTGAGGTGGGCACATTTCCTGACTGCTTGATAGTTTCTTAGCTAAATCACTGATGATGAAGGAAGCAGCCGTTTGGAAGATGTTTGGCTTGATAGGCAAGACTGGATGGTTGAAGGGACTAACTCTGAGACAGAAAGCCTTCCATGTCCAATTGAGCCCAGCACCTGAGGTGGCAGTCAAAGAGCTCTCTAGCTGCTGTTAGAAGTTCCCATGAAAGGAGCTTGTTATTATAAATCCATCTCCAAGCAGTATCAATGAGAAAAAGAACCAGAAAAAAAAACAAGACAGGAGCACTCAGAGACGCATGCTTTTCAAACTTGTGTTTTATCAAGACACTGATTTTAATCAAAGCCAGTTCAGTCTTTTGAAGCCTACACTACCAGCAAAATGAGAAGGGATCTCAGTGTTTTCAGTTCTTGTTTTGCCCTGTGTCACTTGTTCTCTAAGAGGTGAAGATAAATAGCTAGTAACAATTGGAGTGTTTTGTGTGAGCAGTCATGTTTTGTAGAAACTGCTTCCTAATTTTTATTCCAAACAAGATTTCAGCACTAATTTTTGTTTTGACAAATGTGTTTTGACAAAAACAGTGGGAGCCAAGACCTCTCATTTTTGATCTAGGTTTACATTGCACTGATCTAAATTCCTTCACCTTTTACTCTTGCCTTTCAGTTGTAAACTTGTTGTGGTAGTTTTTTCTCAGCTCTACAGCTGAGGCCATTTCCCCTTGTCTTATCACTTGGTGCTTGGGAGAAGAGCCCGATCCCCACCTTACTAAATGCACAAAGAAGAATTTTATTCAAGGGAGATAATGTTTAAAAGCTGGTGAAGATACTTGTCTCATGCTGCTTGGGAATCCTTGCTCCTTTTCCAGTATTGCAAAGTCAGTGCATCTAGGCACACATTACATTTAGCATTATTCCCATGCATTTAGACAGCAAAGCTGGTGAGAGTTGAGAGAGACTACCTTGTTGTGTGCGATGTATGTTTGGCTTTTGCAGCAGGGCAGCAGTACTTTAGATCACACACATACAAGCTATCATGCTTATTGGATCGTCAGACACAAAATAGACGTGGGAGTTAGGCAAAACCACTAGTAAAAGGCATTTCTCCATCCTAATGAGCAGGACTGTTAAAGACCCCAATCTTAGCTGCTGAATTGCTGAAGCATCAGTTTTACAGATTTTGTAACAGCTATTAAGGGACAGGCAGCCTTGCAGCTGGGAGTTCTTCAAGTTGCATATCTGTCCTGTGATGCCCTATGTTGGCTATTTTGGGAAGAAGGGAGTGAGTGAAGGTGACACTCTTTCCCTCCCATCACAGCTGCTCCACTTTGTCTAGAAAATGAAGCAGTTGCTGAGCTATGAAGGCTGAATATCTTCTCAGGCTAGGACACTTGTTTAACTTTTGAGAGAAGTGGGTGCTTCTGTGTAGTAAGTCTGGTAGCAAAAGGTCTTGAACAGGTAGATCCCCAGCCCATAAATACCTCACCCCAAGGATGTTTGTCGTTGGTTTTCATATTCGGGTTTCCTAGAGCCTAAGTAGCTTTCCACAATATATATATATATATTGTCAGTAGGCGCTCTTTGACCCCCAAAATTGCAACGGAAAAGTGATGTCCATTAGGTAGGAGAGCTGTTTGGATTTGGTAGGAATGGAGCTGGAAAAGCCAGAAGGAGAGAGGGCTTGGTTCACCTGTGTGAGCTGGTATAGAGAGAATGCAAGGGTGTTCTGTGCAATTCTGGAGAGAGATCCTGAAATGTAAGCTGCTGTACCAACTGTCCCTTCTCCTTGGGCCTGCTAGTCTCCATCCTTCTTAATAAAAACTTTCTGATATAAGATGAAAGTAAATGAATCATGCTTTGTTACCATTGAGCCACTCTGTTGCCTAATGTTTGTCTCTTTTGTTGGTGAGTCACTGACAACTTTTTCGAGCAGCTTGCTGGACCCCCCAGGCCCTGTTCCCACTGGAAGGAGTGTGATGGGGCTTACTTTGGATAGCAGCTGGATAGGCTGAAAAGATGACATGCAGCTCAGGCTCCATGACCCAGAAGGCTGATAGATTGGCTCAGTTGCAGGCAGCACTTAGCAGTTTGAACTGACAGAGGAGCAGCAGAGCAAGGGAAGATTAACTATCTTCTGAGCACAGTGAAAACCTCGATCTATTTTCTGGTGCCAAGGGAACACATTGAAAATATCCTGGATGCTCTTGCAAGTGTTCTGCACTCTCTTTGGTTTTCATTTCTCTTTTTTTACAGTCTAGTTCTGTCCCCCACCTCTTCCCTCCACGCTTCTGTCCTTTTCTTCAGTCCCTCAGTCATACAGTTGCTGAAACTGTAGAGAAATCTACAAAGTACTGTGCATTTCAGCTTGCTGTTGTCTGCCTGTAGGGTGCAGAAGATGGAGACAGAGGTTCTTTCAAGCTGGAGGTTTTTGACCTTGGGTGCAAAAAGCCATGTGAAAAGTTGTGGCTTTCTCTGAAGTGACTGTCTTCTGTTCTCTATAGCTTCCACAGAGACTGAAGGAGAGAGAAAGCAGGGATAATATAATGGTCTGCTGATAAAAGAGGGTTCTTTGGTGTAAAATCTTTGTCTTTTGTTCGATGGGTCATCTTGCCTCTTCAAAAATGTAATCCTGTCTACTGGGCCCTTTATAATGGAGGACCTCTGCTGTGCTGTATAAGCAATGCATGGACCAGTGTCCTATGCCAGTATGATAAGTGGCAGACCCTTGGTTTGTAAATGTGAGCAGTTGCAAAGCGTTGGCTGCATTTGAATTTCATGTGTTGAATTAGTGGCTTATGAAAGCTTCACTAAGTCAGATGTAAACCCTTATTACTCTACTTGTGGTCAAATGTGCAGTTTCATTGTGTATCTGATGCTAGTATGTTTGATTGGCCTGTTTCTGCATAAATTGGTGGGTTTGATTTGCTGGTAATGGGTAGATAAAAGGAGGTCGACAAATGCAGCAGCAGTTGTGATTGTTACCACAGTTATACTTAGTTCCAGCTTGGTGCTTTGCAGTTCTTCTCAAGCCTTAATTAGCATTTACATGTTTGGCAGGTGGTGGGCTAGATATTCTCCACCTTTGACCAGCCCTTGTGGCCTCCCTTTCAACCATACCCTGAGAAGAAAGTTGTTGCTTTTTTTTTTTGTCTATACACTGATTTGCTGGGACCCTGTAGGGGAGGACGTGCAAATGTGTGTAACTTGTACATGTGCCAAGGGACCCATATGATACTTTCAGGTTCCCTACTTGCCTGAGTTGGAGCTTTTACCCTTTACAGTCCTCATTCAGCATGTGATGGGGACCACACATCTGTTGCTTCTTGGCCATAGTTCATAGGCTTATTTTTAATCAATACAAATCTCTTTGTTGGGGTCAGAGGAGCCTCAGGCTGCAGTGCCCACCCTTCTTGGCTGTGTGCAGCTGTGTGTTCCACAATGGCTGTCCCTCGGCTGTGGGGAGGAACCTGGCCTTGAGTCAGTGCTGCAGTGGCATGGCAGATTTTTGTACGTGTTAGTTTCTTTGGTTGTTGAGGTTGATATATGACTGCCAGAATATTTCCCTTCTGGTCCAGTGAACACATGTTAAACCTGTTAAACCTCATAGTGAGTCCTTTGGAAATGTGCTTTGTCTTGTAAACTCTTGCTGTAAGTGGCTTTAACAAACACCCAAGCTATAAGGCATCAGAAATGAGTCAGGGATAGAAGGGGAACAGAAGATCATGAGATGTTCCATGCAGCTGATTTAACTCAGACTAGAATGAGCCACTATGGGCTTTATCTGTAGTTTTTAGAGACAGAACTGACATCAATTCCAATGAAGGCCGCACTAAGATAGTGTCACTTGAATGTTCTTGTTCCTTCAGACTAACATTAAAGCACATTCCCACAGAGGCTGTGGGTGTTTCAGTGTGTACAATGCATTCTTCTCTCTATGGTGCACTCCATTCAGCACCTTTCACAGGCATTATGTTAATTAATGTAACATTTGTTAGTGATTTATTTGGCAGCACTCACAAGTGAGTAGAGGGATGATAGTTGCCCTGTGTGGGTGGAAGTAGGAACAGAGCAGCCTTGTTGCCTACATGGAAGTCTCCATTCTTCTAATGCACAAAAGAGCAAATACACTTGTGGCTTAGGATAGGGTGGTACAGGGCCTCCTTCAGTGTGAGGGGCCAAGGAAATGAGCTTTTGTATTGCTGCCATGAGCTGTTGCTTCTGGCATGCTGCATTCCCTCAGATGAAACACCTGGCAGAGGCCCTGCTGCTTGCTCTCACAAGAGCTGCCATGAAGTCCATCAGTTAAAAATGCAATAGTCCCTAGACAAGTATCACTGCGTTCTGCCTGAGGTCCCAGTTTTTCTCCCTGGTTCCAGCAGAGGGTTCCTTTTCCCAGTCAGAATGGTCATGCACTCTTATGGGGCAGTATAGGAGCTGGAGAGGATCTCAGAGCAGTGTCCAGTAGCCACACCATCGATTCTGGCCATCAGCTAAGAAGTGATCTTGCCTCTTGCAAGCAAAGTGTAGCTCCACTCCAAGCCAGTTTTGCAGCAGGATCAGTGGAGGAAATTTGTTAGCACACAGGGTCTTAGATTTGTGGAAACAGGAAAAAACTCAGATGCGGACTCATACAGACACTTTCAGAAGGTTTTTGTTTGAGGATTTCAATGAAGCTGAAACCAGTAATTTAGAGAGGGAAGTGTCAGCAAGAGTCAAAAGTGACAGAGTGGGCTTTGATTCCTTTTCCTGTTGAAGCTGCTTTCCCTTTGATTATATCCATCCTGTTACAATGCGTAGACCTGGAAGGGTGTTTCTTTTTAACATCTCTCAAAATAATCGGCATGTCAAGCAAATATCACTATATAAATGGCAGTGTTCTAGTAAACTTGCTGGGATGTGTATGGCACCATCTTTTGACAGCTGAGTGTAATCATCGCCATTGGAGGCTGTGTCATGAGCTCTGTCATGATCCAATGAAAAAAAGTCCAAGCAGAAACCTGAAAGGGATGGAGATTCTTTTGTAGCAAAGAATAACCAGTGTGTACAGGAAGGTCTGGGTCTTTTTCTAAGGCTGAGGGAGCTGGGGATGTTCAGCCTAGAGAAGAGAAGTCTCTGAGGAGACCTCACTGCAACCTTTCAGTACTTAAAGGGGTCTTTTAAAAAAGCTGGAGGACTCTTTACTCAAGTAGATAATGATAGGACAAGGGGGAATGGCCTTAAACTAAACGAGGATAGATTTAGACTAGACATGAGGAGGAAATTCTTCACTATAAGGGTAGTGAGGCACTGGAACAGGTTGCCCAGAGAAGCTGTGGATGCCCCATCCCTGGAGGTGTTCAGGGCCAGGCTGGATGGGGCCTTGGCCAACCTGAGCTAGTGGGTGGTGTCCCTGCCCATGGCAAGGGGGTTGGAGTTAGATGATCATCAAGGTTCCTTCCAAACCAAGCCATTCTATGATTCTGTGATTCTTAGATGTCCTCTCTGTGCTGGCATGTGACAGGGACACAGCAGCAAAGTCTTGATGCCTGGTTTGCTCTCTGCCTGGCTGTGGAGGGGAGGGAGGGTCCTTTGTATCTTCTCATGAGACAGCTGAAGGTGACACTGTAGCTCTTGCTATTGCTATAGATGTTAGCTGCAGGAAAGAAAAAAAAAAAAGTCAGATGTGCAATTGTGTTCAAAGCTGGTACAGAAGCAAGGAAACAGTGACAAAACTGATGTACAAAACAACCTGCAGTTCTTCAGGTAAAGAGTGTTTAGGGTAATGTTTAAAACAAATTTTGAAATGATACAAAGACAAGCCAGCAGGGAAGCACAGTTTGCCCCCACTTTGTCAAATACTCCTCAGTGGAGGAAAGCTAAGGAACTCTGAACTATATGCCTTAATGAAGATTCAAGCATCTTCCTATTCCTCTGGTGCATTTCATGTAAAGGCCTGACTTGCTAAAAGCGTAAAAGGCTCTATAAATTTAGGCAATAATTTTCATTTCAATTAATCATTCCAGAAAATTGCAACTTTATTGTCTTTTTGTCTTTGTTTCAATTAGAAGACACAACATTTTCATTGTCTCTGCAGATTATGAAAAGCTTTGTGGATTATATCATCAGATTAAATAAATCCCTTTAGTGTTACTCTCAGAGTATCACAGTAATGGGCTGTGCCTCAGGCACATCCTTCTCTTTTAAAAATATTTTGCTTGTCTGTGTTACTCTGAACTGGTGTATTTCTCCTTGCTAATAGGAAAGTGTATAAAAAATTACATGATTACTAATACATAAGAATCACTAAAGTTGATAAAAACAGCTCTGACTGCAGCAATATTTTTCATGGACACTGCTTTTGGAAAACATGCTGTACAAACCTCAGCTTGGCTGTTTTTAGAACACACCAGTTGATCTAGTGGCTATTTGATTCCATCTGTTGCACTTTGAGAGGTAGCTCCAGTTAGATGAACATTCTGCAAGCCTGTTAGGAATAAACGGATTTCTAAAAACTGCCTTCATCTCTTTTCCATAGTCCCTGCTTTTGATGCAGACAGCATCTGAAAGCCAGCGATCTGTAGCTGGGCAGTAAAGTCTTGGTTGGGTTTTTGTTAAAGCAATGATGTGCTGGCTGGCTGAAAAGTAAAAACTGCAGTCTTGTAACATCAACAAAATAAGGCAAGATGTCTTTCTTATGGGAGATGAATGCTGAAAGCATAAATGAGCCCTACAAGAAATTGGTGGATCTGAGCACTTCTGTGGGGTAAGGGTATCGTGTACATCAGACACAGTCACTTTTTTTTTCTTAATAAGGAAAGGCCAAATTCTTAAAGTTCATAACACATGGCTCACCTTTGCTTTCCTCTCCTCTGCAGTAGTTCCTTGACAGCACATCCAGCTGGGTTTTCCTCTCTTAAGCAAAACTACAGTTGAAGTAACACTGAAGGTATTACAAAAGTGCCAACCCACTCTGAGTGTGCAATAAAAGGCTGGGAAAGCTTGGAGAATTTGGGGTAGTATTTTAAAGTCAGATAGAAGAAGGAACTGACTTGAGCCAAAAAGAAGTATGTTTCAGGAAAGCCCCTGGGCATAAGCTCATGTTTGAGTCTCTGCAGTTACCCTGAAAGGGAGAGACAGAGCTGATAAAAGCAGTTTCTCCTGCAGCTCATCCAAGTATCTTTGCTGCCAAAGGTCTGACTGTTGGGACATGGGTAGGAATGTGGCTGCAACTGAGCAGTGTGGGGGGCGAGAGGGGGGCTGGTGTTAAGCTTCCTGACAGTAATACAAAGGAAGCTTCACACCTATGTCCCTGCTGTGTTACATCCACAGAGGGAATACCTAGGAAAGTGATTGCCTTTGCAATTTAAGCACAAAAGGTTTTGAGTCATTATGTGCTTTGATTTGATTTATGTGCTTGTGCTTTGATTTCCAGTACTAGGAATACTTTTAGTGAACCCTAACAGAAATAAGACTCTGGCACTGGGATATTCCAAACCCAGAGTTGTTAATATCTCTGGTTTCATTTGCTCTTAACTGCTCCAAGACTGTCTGTTTACCCCGTATAGTTTTCTCAGTGTGCACATCATGTCATTCTGTCTCGTTGGAATCTCTCTTACAGTATTTGCATAAGACAAAGCTTGGCATACATTTTTTTTTTTTTTACATGGATGACATAGTAGATCCAAATACTTGATTGGTATTTGCTTAGTCTGTATGTGTGCCATTGCCATCAGCTGGAGGATGGTGGGCATGCTCACAGGGACTCTTTGTTTTGCTAGCCAAAGGAAGGGAGCCATCCCCAAAGTCACCCACTCTCTGTTTAAGATTCACTGAGATTAGTTTCTGGTCTCTTTGCTGCCAGCTGAGGCTGTGTTTTGTGTGTATGCTGGCAATAGGAAAGCCTGGATCATGAGGTGGAGCAAAAGTACTTTGTGGCCCAGATAACAAGCGCTACATCAGGAGAGAATTGATCAAAGTCCTTTCTTAGATGCTCTTGCACAATAAAAATAAAATTATTTTCCATCAGAAGAGGGCTATGTTTGTAACTGGATTAGAAAGAGGCTGATTTTGGGTTTGCAGATGAACAAAGATTAGGGGTGCAATTGTGTAAACATTTTGGCCAAGATAAGAACTGGAAAACAAGGCCAAGGATTGCAGTCATGACTGGTGTTCTAAAGTGCAGACCTTGAGCTGTTCTTTGGGGGTATTTTTTCAGAACATTATCAGGCCTTTGAAAACTGTGCTTCTCCAAAGCAACATGTTTTGGGTAGTGGAGCTCACTAGTTCTGTCAGAAGATACCAGAAAAAGTGGCTACTGTGGATGCCATCCAGAAATCCCCATTACTGGGTCTGGAAGCTACTGCCTGTCTCAGCCCCTGCAGATTTATTTAGAGGTAAAAAAGACTGCACAAATGGGGCTTTGTCACACTGTTCTGTTTGCAGGAGGTCTTCGAGGAGCTACAGTGGTAGATGCCTTAGATACTTTGTACATCATGGAACTCGAGGAGGAATTCCAAGAAGCAAAAAAATGGGTGGAGAAGAGCTTTGACTTGAATGTGGTAAGTCAGTTTCTGGCAATGTCTGTCTGTATCAGAGAAATGCTCAGTGCATGTTTTGCCAGTTCTAGTTACAGAGCCTTCTCTAAGAATCATTTGAGGAGGGGATATATGAAGAATGCAAGGGAAGAAACACTCAACTCACTAATTTATTTATTTATTTATTAAGGCCAAAGGGACTGCTGTGATGATTCGCCCAATCTTCTCCCTGTATGTAGCAAAGGCTTCCAGGCAGGGACCACTGGGTCAATGTCTGACTGAAAATGAAATTCAGTGCTTAATGTTTTGTTTTTGTATTTTGGTCTGGGTTGTACAAACAGCTGTACTTATTGGATACTCTGTAGAATTTCTTTTCATGAAACAACAAGTTCTGCTTCATCTTGGTAAAATATCTGAGATAAAGCAAGTTTTCTTTTTACATGCTGTAGGTTAAGATTAAAAACACTGATCTCCTTCATTGGGTCCTTTGCTGGTATGCAAAGTCATTGCTGAGACTTGTGCAGTGGAAATGTAGTGCCTTGGCAGCAAAGTGGGAGCACATATTGAGCCTAGCTTTGAAAGGAAGGGCGTCATCTCTGAAAATGGCCAAAGATGGTCATTCTCTGTGGCCCTTGAAGGTTTCCTAGCCACTTTTTCTTAGAGCTAATGTTAGATTTGATGGGACTCCGGCACAACACATGCTTTGCAATGCTATCAAATGAAGGATGCTGTCCCTGTCAGTACATAAAGAAGGCCTACAAGAAAGCAGGAGAGGGAATCTTTGTCAGGGAGTGTAGTGATAGGACAAGAGGTAATGACTTTAAACTGAAATGTGGTAGATCCAGATTAGATTTGAGGAAGAAATTATTGCCTATGAGGGTGGTGAGGCACTGGAACAGGACACCCAAAAAAAGTGTTGTCTGCCCCATCCCTGGAAATGTTCAAGGCCAGGTTGGATTGGGCTTTGGGAAACCTGGTCTAGTGGGATGTATTGGATGATCTTCAAGATCCCTTCCAACCCAAGCCTTTCTGTGATTCATGGGAGAGCAGATGGGATCACATCAGTGGTGTACAGAGAATGTTAAAATCAGAGTGCAGTTCAAACTTCTAGTTTGTAATGCCGGCCTACTTGTCTGTCATGAAAAATGGTTCTCCTCATGAGAAAAAAGAATGCAGCTACCTTTGTGGAAAAACATCATTTGGGAGGGCATGGCTAGCATTCATATATTAATAAAAGGAAGACCACATCTGATAAATTTGCTGAATGCTCTCAGCACATTACTGAATTGATAAACAAGGGACAAAATCAACTGGGAAATAATTTATTTGGATTTCGTAAAAGCTTTTAATCTTGGCCTGCAGAATAGATTGATCTGCATAGACAAGAATGAATGCTATGGCTTGATAGGTGGTGTCAGAATGCACAGCAGAGGGAGAAAAGAGGGGAAATGAATTTAAAAACAGCTCTGTACAAAAGACTCTGACAGTCCGGAAGAGTGAGGCAGGAACTCCCAAGATGCACAAGCTTTGTTTGGAACTGGATGCTCTGCTCTGCCTAATGCTATTTCAGTCATTGTCTCAATAAAGTAGAGCAAATAAAGTGCTTTGAGATCTTAGATGAAGAAGTGTGTTACAGTGTTAGTGAGAACTGGGAGACTTAAGCATCTGCCTACAGTCTGTTCACCTTAGCTGCCATTTGTGTGTGCAGACTTTGCAGTCAATTATATCATTTTGTGTTTTCAGAATGGAGAAGCGTCCTTGTTTGAGGTGAACATCCGCTATATTGGAGGACTGTTGGCGGCGTACTACTTAACTGGAGAAGAGGTTTGTTTCAGCAGCATTCTCCAGCAACTTTGCTCTGTGTATCAGAGTATCCCATCAGCCTATATAACCACAGTCTAAACCTATAATTTGTATGTGTATTGAAATGCCACTAATGTTCTTTTAACTGCCTCACATAATTACCTTGCATAGACCATGCCTGGCTCACTTGCACAGATTTTTCTTGTGTGGGCAATTCTAGCAATATACGTTTTCATTTGGACACATTGCTCCCCAGTGAAATGCCACATGCAGTGATCTTTGCATTTGTTCCTTTGTATTCTAAACTTTGGCAGTATTTCATCAAACATCACTCCAGGTTCTGCCTCAGACTAACGAGAGCAACTGGTTAGTGGCCCTTGCTCCAAATTCTGTCTGGACGGTCTCTCTGTAGCAGTAGTTTGTAAGATAAAGTGCCGTGGGGCACAAGGAAGGAAGGGGTTGTCAAACTGCCATGCAGAGTACCTGTATCCTGCCAGCTCACGTGCCAAAGTGATATAGCTCCACAAATTGTCCCTTTGCCTAGTAAGGACAGGGGCACATGTCTTAGGAGGTCACAGGGGGAGTTTTGTGAGTGAAGGAACTGTAAGATTGGCTTTTGTATGACTTTAGCTCTTGTGCCATACACTGTCCATGGCTGGGTGCTGTCCAACATAATAGGACTGGATGGCTCATCACTGCATGGTGGCACCATTGATCCATGGAGTCACACACAGGAGCTGCTCTGTTACTTCGGTTGCATTTTAAATGGGTTCCAGGAATGACTTCTATCTTTGATTTCCCACCAGGGAAAACTCTCAAAGACTCAATGCCCCTACTCAGGGCCTGTCTCAGTGACACTTCAACAGGCTTCAGATCAACAGCAAAAAGAAACCACATTAAACCATAAAACTACAATAGTGACCTTTTGAAGTGCAGTCAGCAGCAATGCACAGCAGCCAGGGCAGTGCCTGTAATATACCTAGTCAGTGTCACCAAGCTGAAAGGCAAAATGCGAGTCTCTGTCTCCTGGATTTCCCATCTGAATCAAATTCCTACCTCCCTGTAAGTGCATCAAAGGCCTGCTAGCTCACAGGAGATCTCAGCTTTCTTCGGTGCTGCAGTTTTGGAGCAATAAATTCCTGCTTTCTTAGAATTACTATGACACCTTGGGCTGATACAGTGGAGACTGAAGTAAAAGGCTTTCACTTAATCTCTTAAGTCACCTGCAAGCTTCCCTTGATCAGGTCTAAGCTCTGGAGCAAAAATTAGTGCGTGCAGCAGTTTGGCCCAAAATAATTGTGTGTGGCAGCTTTGTGCTAAGAGCCACCATAAGCTATAATTTGATTTGAAAGCTCAAAACTCAGGCATTGTGATTAGAAAAAGGAACAGCTTAGCCATTAAACCATGAATCCCTCCTGGAAATGAGTTACAAGTTAAAGAATGTTTGTTGGAAATAATATTTTTTTGCTACAGTAGATAACACCATCTAGGAAAACCCACGTTGTAAATCTGATACTTTTGATTTTAATTCAGTCATTTCACCACTCCTGTGTGTGCTCTTCCAAACTAGGAAAATGTAAGAATTTGTCTCAAAAGAGTACTCTTTTGTTCAGTTCAGATAACTGAAATTTGCTGCTGAGGTATTTAGGGTGTTCTGTGAGCTCCACAGCTCTGGCTGCTCACATACAGATTGAGGGTTTGGCAGGGACCTTGGGTCTGGCTTAGTATAGATTTTTAGAGGACATTTATACAGACACTACAATCCACTATGACTTTTGGTTCAGATCTGTTGTGCAGTGGATCTATGGCAGCAGAATGTCTGAAATGGTAGATTCATATGGTGCAATACTTCCATGTTTTTATAATCATGTGTGTGAAAAAGTGATTTTAAAAGAATCCAGCATGACTAGTATTCACAAGCAGTCCATCAAATGTTTATCCTCTCTTCTTCTTTTAACAGGTCTTCAAGAGTAAAGCTCTGGAACTTGGAGAGAAACTTTTGCCAGCTTTTAACACCCCCACTGGTATCCCCCGTGGTGTCATAAATCTGGGCAGGCAAGATACATGTCCTTACAAACATATAATTTTAACACTGAATGTAAAAGACCTGGACCCAAGCAGGAACAGCAGCAGTTCCTCAGAGGTGCTCCCCTCTTCTTCAAGGTCATTTGTTTTGCCAGTTCAAAACCAAGAGGTGCCTTGGCAGAGATTGCAGGAGACTCAAATTAAACCCAGCTGTGTTTTATTAATTTTGGACTGTCCTCAGTTTCTTCCTCTACCTCTTGGCAGGGCTTCCTGCTGCAATAGCATTTTCTTCGCTCTCATTTTCTTTAAAAGGTTATTTGTAGTCTGCACATAACATGGAGACCTGTATATATATTTTTTGTAATGTGCCCAACCAAATACATGTGAATTTATCCATGTTCCATGTTTGGGGAAATTGGGAAAAGAACTGGATGGGACTGGCTGACAGTTTTGCTGCTAGAAAGGGAGGAATATACAGATCATATAGTTTTCTCCCTGCTGGCAGCACTCAGGCAGGTGTGTATCCTTCACTTAGAGTCACAATATTTCATGTCAGATAGGTGGTAGTCTGTTGCTGGAGATGATCTTTAAGACATCTGCATTAAATAGCTTGTTGAAGGTCACTTAGCAAAGAGAAGCCAACCTGCAGGCTGGACTTCCAGTCTCTGATTCTCACCAGTAGACAGTGTTCCCTGCCAATAGGGGCTTGTTGGCTCCTTTTGATGTCTACTAACAAATCCTCCTGGGTAAAAGCTGCATGCTGGCTGAAACGCAGACAGCAGGCAATGTGTGTTAACAAAAACCTTGCATCCTCACCTCTCGCAAAACTCAGAGCAGCAGCCATGAAAATCATTATTAATCTCTTAGCCCAAATCTCCTGTTTGGTTCCAATCTCTGTGAAGTGCAAGACTGTCAGATGTTTGACTCATGCTGATCCATTGCTCAAATATCACTGTCACCCTTGAGTTGTCTCATCTGCATGTGGCCCCAGTTAAAATTCAAGCCACCACCAAGACTTTGTCTTTTTACAGAAGAGATGTTCTGCTTCGCCTGTGGCTGATAAAGATTTGGCATAGACTAACCTTTCAAAAACCCTCCCCTGCCCTTTGTGAAGACAAAGGAAACAGACTGTGCCTGCCTAGACATTCCCAAAATGTTTTGCTGATGACCTTGTCTAAGTGCAAAGAAAATCAAAATAAAACTGAACCCCCAACCCAGAACCCATATTACTGACTTGAGCTCTGGTGTCAGCTGTGAAGCTGCTGTGAGGGCTTGGAGTGTCGATTGATTTAGGAGCAAAGACGATGTGAGCTAAATCTGTTGTCTGACTAGTGCCAAAACATAATGAACAGCCACATGCTGTAAACCCAAAGGGGAAGGGAGTTATTCAATGTGAGATAGCATGTGGAACTGGAAGCAGTGGGAAGAGAGGTGATGCTGTGAGAACAGATGTTTAACCCAAATGTCAGGGCCAAAACAAAACCCAGAAAAGTTTTGCAAGAGGAATTGTCTCCCCAGTTCTAGTTTTGCAAGGTTGTGCTAATTCCAGAGGGACTCATCAACTCAAAAGCAGGACAGTCTTCCAGCATGTGTAGGCTTTTGGTGCAGATAAGCTTTTAGGAGTGGATAAGAATGGCATTCAATGAAACAAACAAATGCTGGCATTAAGTCAATTCTGAGTATACATTTTTGAGGACCCAAGTACAAAGACAGCCCATGACCCCCTCTTAGCATAGCTAGCTGGTCTTCTCTCTCTATCAGGTCACCTCTCAGGTGTCCCCTCCCCGGTGGTAGGCTTCCCTGTGGCCTTGTGTTTTCACACAGGCTCCAGAATGATATCTCATAGAGGCTTGTTTTCCATCCTTCTGGTCTAACTGCCATGTTGTCTGCCAGGTCCTAGAGTACATTGTCTTCTCAAGCTGATGCTTTGTGCTCTTTGCCTGTGTGTTACACTGTGATTTCTCTCCTGATGCTTCCTGTTCCAGGTCACTGGCCCCTGCTGTCCTTCACAGTTTCCCTAAACCCTCTGCATCTCCAGAACCTTCTTCATCCTCCTCCTTGCCTAGTCTCTCTGACTTGGCACTGTTTTACTGCTTTGGATCTCTGTGAGAGGAGGTGATGCAGTCATTTTCAGTCCAAGCTTGCCCTGGACAATGTTTAATGAAGACCCATAAAGGGGCATAAAGAGAATAAAGAGAGCTCTGGGCATTTTCCTGTGTCTAGAAGACCAAGGTCCTTTAAAAGGTATTTTCCTCTGAGATGTTGTAGTATAGGGCAAGTGTGAAGATCCAGCTTGTTCAGTCTGTAATGCTGAAAATGTTTTCCTGCAAGGGGTCATTTTAGGCTCCTCTTTAACCCCAGGACAAAGTGCAGACACTCTGTTTCCTCCAGACCACTTTTTCCTGAGTTTTACTGTGTTTTGTCACCCAGAGCTTGGATTCTTGTCAGCGTGGTCCTTGCAGGCAGTGGCTTGCTGCATGTGTGGGACAGAGGTTCCCAGGGGAAAGTTGTGTCAGCTGCTGTGTGACCCCACTGTCACAACAAATACAGCCTCATTTGGCTGCTTCCAAACACTCATTTGAACTAGCTCAGCAGCCTGTTTCTGCTTTTGAGATTGTATTTCCTACCATCTCCCTCCAGTGCAGTAAATAAAGAAGAAATTGATTCTTTGTAGAAATGAGAACACCATGGGATTGTTTAGCACACCCATCCTAGGTCCAACTACTCCCAATATCCAATGTGATATTAATACCACCATTAACCTGGTCAGACTGGACAGAGAGGATTCAGCCATAAATGCTTGATGTTACCATTTTATCTGCAGACAGTGTCTTCAATGGAAAAGCTGGTGATTCAGTTTGCAGGGAAAGCTAATGTGTGGCAGTGACTGAACAATTTGAAACAGTGTGAACATATTGCTTATCTCATGACTTTTTTTGTCTGGAGGCAAAACAAATAGCTCTGGATCTGAGATGGTTTTCCATATATCACATGGAGGGGGAAGCATTTTTCCCCTCAGAAAGGTCGTTAGTTTGATCCTCCTGTAAACAACAGAAACACTTCTGTTTTCATAGTCAAGATTTCAGATGCCATCTAGTGTTCTCCCTATCACTGGAAATTTGTTACCTCATCAGTACCAACCAGAAGCAACACTTGCAGAGACAGGAAAATCAAAGCCACATCACTTCTTAGATAGTTTAGGCAAGCTTCCCTGGGCAAGAACCTGCAGAGGCTATTTTGGCCTAAGGACATAGGTCACCTTATTGTCTGTGTAAATTTCAGAGAGGTGTAGAGCTGTAATCTGTAGCAGTGGTCTACAAGAAGGAAATGGTTGAATGTAGAAGCAAATCCAGGAAGGAGGTGCATGAGACTGTTAGTGCTTGGAAGAGCCTCTGCCCTTCCATATCCTTTGGTTGGTTTTCTTTGAGGATAAAGGGACAAGGGATGCCTTCCTCATCCCCAGAATAGGCTTCTGCCTTTGCTCTAAGGAGGATTTCTCTCCATCCATGCATATGTTTGGCAGAGTAAGAGGGGGAAAAAGACAGAAAGTGAGAAATGATACACAAAAGTAGGATAGGAGGCACTTTGTAAAGCTGGCTGCTTCAGACTGTTTGCCAGTTTCTGTAGTTTTATTCTGTCCTTCCTGTTCTTGCAAGATGAGTACCGGTAGGGTGCTTTCAGAGTTAGATTTGTTCTCTGTAGATGTTAAGATTCTCCGTGGCTTTTTACTACAGTCAGGTTTGCCCAATGGCAACTTTCCCCTAGCACTGATGTTGCTGTATGCTGTATCCCCCTGAAACCAAGCATATGTTGGGAATATCAGAGTTGTGTATGTCTAAAGAAGATGAAATTTTATTGAAACAAGGTGCTTAGGGACAGTCTGGATTTCATGTAAAATATCAGCTTTGTGGGATGTTTGAGATGTGAGTTCAGCCCAGGCTACTTAGAGATGTATTTTATCCCAAAGTGTCTTGTACAGGGCAGCCTGTGAATGTTCTTTCAATGTTTCCTTTAAGCTGATCTGTTTGGGAAGGCTTACTTTCCCACAAAAAATGCAGTTTCCCAGTACGTACAGTCTGTTTGTCCTATCCTAAACAATCCTTTGTAAAACTATTGCTCCATCCCACTAGTATTGGTAGAGTTCTAAAAATCTATATATGTCCTTTACATGGTCCCTGTCGACACCTGATGTGCATTGCATGCACATAGCAAAAGCACGGTTTGCACTGGGGCAGGGGAGTGACCTCAGGCGTTGGCTGTGTTGTCCTGGCAATGAAGGCTCCCTTTTCTCTCCTTGCAGTGGCATGAGTTGGAGTTGGGGTTGGGCATCTGCCGGAAGCAGCATCTTAGCAGAATTTGGAACCTTGCACTTAGAATTCCTGCATCTCACGAAGCTCTCTGGCAACCCGGTATTTGCGGAAAAGGCAAGTACTTCCCAACTGACTAATAAAATGGTCTGTTCAAACTCGTGGGGGCAGGGCTGGAGCAAAGCAGCACTTTGGTTTGCCTGCAGCAGACAGCATGGCAGCAGTGTCCTCTTTCCCCAGTACTAGTACAACCTACAGAGGAGAAACCTTCCAGAGTGGGACATGGGTTCAGAAACCTGTATCTTGCAGGGTGTAGAGGTCACCTGACCTCAGACCAATAGGCTTTGTAGGGCAGCTGCTCCAGTGTTTTCTTTGGCCATTTATATTTGCTGTAGCAACCTCACCTGCCTGATTCCATCACTTGTGAGGAAGATAGGAACATTTTTCCCAGTGTCTCAGTTGTGTGGCGTTGTAGTAGAAACTTACTCAGACAAGGGCACAGCCAAAATAAAGCTGTATATTGGATCTCAACTGCAATATAATTGTTAATTCTTATATCCTAATTGTACTCACAGACGTTTTTGCTCTAAAGAGCCATTATGCTTGAGCATTAGCTCATTATGCACTAGCCAACAAGATTTCTGCTGAGGTTTCGTGTGTAGGACAGTCCTGACAGTTGGCATATTGGATTCCTTCTGTGTAACTTGTAACTGAAAATCTATTAATATTATACACTACCTTGAGCTTTTTTTTTTTTTTTTCTTTCCCCACAAGTGATCTTGTAGTGCATGTGAGAGCAATTTAGTAAATATGCCGTTGGATACCAGTAAGTCATTAGCTTTCACTGCACATACCTGAGAACGGCCTTTGAGGGTGACAGTGTCTTCCAGGTAGAATCCAAACTACCTCCATGAGCTTAAAGGAAATGAGGCCTGTCCAGAGTTCCACAGTGGGTTGAAAACAGACAGTGGTTTTGGGATTGCCAGTAAAAGCCTCAAAACGGTCCATTTCTAGGGTATTTCCAGTGCAGGTCTGTCAGTTCTGAACCAAGAAGAGAGTTTATGGAAAAGAGAGGAAGAAAGAGATGGAAGGCGCTTTGTAAGCAAAGTGAAGAATATTATGGAGTGTGTGGAAAGCAAGAGGAATGCTACAGAGAAGTGGTCAGGAGAGAAAAGCAGAATGTGAAAGGAAGCTAGAAACCTAGGAAATTCTGTAGACAAGACAAAGAAAGACCGATGATTTGAAATAAAGGAGACAAGCTAAAGATACTTGAGAACAGTGATAAAGACAAATTGATCAGAGGAGACTTGGGGGTAGGTGAGAGAAGACCAGTGGAGGGACCAGGACAGGGTGTGAAAAGAAAGTGCATGGGAAAGAAATGATGGAGGGGGGAAAAGGAGGGATGAGCACTGAAAACACAAGGACAAGAAGACGCAACATTGAAAACCAGAATTTCATCCATATACCAGGTTCAAACTGTGGCATGTTGAGCCAGTCAAGCCACTGACCCCAGTGTAACACATTTTCTTCTTTGCCTGTTAAGCCTGTAGAGGGATAAAGGCTGAATTTTTCTACTGGACTCCTATTAGCTGACTATGTCTGGTGTGTGCCACAGAAAATGTATCCCATTCATCTTGGTACCCTCTAAGAGAGAAAACAGAGGATGATAAAGGCTCAAACAGCCCATCTTTTGCAAAATTATTTCAGAGAAACAGATCAACTCATTAACTTGCAGCTTGGGACTTGTGTGATTTTAGCAGGAATAAAGTCCATCTGTCTCTTTTATTCAAACATGTCATTACTGAATTTTAGTAGCATGGCATACTAAAAATTATGCAGCCTGATGACTTACTTGGAAATACCATCTTAAGTCTGTGTTGTGGTTTAACCCGGCCAGCAGCTAAACACCACACAGCCGTTCACTCATCCTCCCCCCTCCCTCTCTGGGATGGGGGAGAGAAACGGGAAAGTGAAGCCTGTGGGTTGTGACAAAGTTTATTAAGACAGGAAAATAATAATAACAACAACAATAATAATAATAATAGTGTGTACAAAACAAGTGATGCACAATGTAATTGCTCACCACCCGCTGACCGATGCCCAGCCTATCCCTGAGCAGCTGGCCCCCCACCCCAGCCAGCCACCCCTATATATTGTTTAACATGCCATCAGATGGTATGGAATACCCCTTTGGCCACTTTGGGTCAGCTGTCCTGGGTCTGTCCCCTCCCAGCTCTTGCTGCACCCCCAGCCTGCCTGCTGGCAGGACAGAGCGAGAGCTGAAAAGTCCTTGGCTTGGTGTAAGCACTGCTCTGCAACAATTAAAACATCAGCATGTTATCAGCACTCTTCTCATCCTAATCTAAAACATAGCACCCTACCAGCTACTAGGAGGAAAAATAACTCTGTCCTAACTGAAACCAGGACAGTCTGTAGCCAGCTTTTGCGTACAAATCATTTGATTTCATAAAAGATCTTGAGTTTATTAGCTGCTCTGTTGGTTATGGTAGAATATTTATGCTACTTACCATTTAATTTCATGCATTATGGGAAAGGTCTGTTGAATTTAATGGGGGTGAAACCAAGGGAAGTTATAGAGTTTAAGTAAGGCTGTTCTAGCATATTAAAGCAGCTGCCTATTTTTGAAATTGAAGGAGCAAATTCGTCATGTTAAGTGACCACATGGTGAATTGAAGTACTATGTGAGTCATGCATTCCTGCCACTTTCCCTTTGTATCATGACAGAATCACCCTCCCCATTCTATACATTTCCACCCAGATCCCAGATCCTTAGGATTTCTTCTGGACCAGCATTGGGAAACTGATTCTGCTGCTTGCAGAACTAGGGCCTTGCAGGATTTTTAGAATCATTTTTAGAATTCCACAGAACTGGATAAAGATTGTGCTGAGGAGTCCGGCAGGAAGGTCTCTCCATCACAGACCTCGCACTGGAGAGCCATGTCATTGAGTTCCACGTGCATGATCATTCACAATGTTGCAGGCTGCTGTGCTTGTTCAGGCAGGGATTGGCACTGATGAATTACAGAGTTCTCAGTGAGTGAAAACGGGTGCTTTTTTTTCAGCAGAGAAGTAACATAGTTCTCATCTCTCATCTCTCCTAGGTGATGAACATCCGCAAAGTCCTGAACAGAGTTGAGAAGCCGCAGGGTCTTTATCCCAACTTTCTCAGCCCGGTGACAGGGAACTGGGTGCAGCGTAGGTATCAGTCTGCATTCAGAGTCCCACCTGTAGCATTTCAATCTTTCCATTATTCTTTAAGAAGAAATAGTAACTGTCAGAGCAGCAAGCCAAGGAAATGTATTGTCAGGAAGCCTGTTATAAATGTGATTAGATAATGCAACCTGATTTGGAAGATGTAATATAGTAATTAAACACTTACTCCATCAGCATTGTTTCCAGCCGTGTGTCTTACCTCCAGAAAGAGAATTAGGCCTTTCCTTCACAGGGGAGGATAATGGTACCTGGTTTATCACACAGATACTAGAAAGCAGCATATCTCTTTAAGACCTTATCCTGCAGTCATCACCTAGCCTGTGGGCTTCCTTGGGAGCTGCACAGGATGACTGTGAGCAGAAGCCCTGTGAGACTTGGTTCCTGAGAATGTGGTAGCAAATAGGAAACCACTGGTAGAGGCTTTTATATTCTCAGATCCCCTGAGGATTTAGGAATGCATTTGCTTGTGTGTATTCATGTACCTGTCACCATGGTACCTGCCCTGTAGTGCAATTTGGTGCAAAAGGGTGAGACAAGTATACATACTTTTTCTCTTTTTGGGAACCCAGCACTGTCCAGCCACAAAGACACTGGCGCTAAAACAGTTAGTGCCCTGATATAGAAAAGGGAGCAACAGTTAGAAAAGGGCTTGGAAAGAGCAAGGAAATAGTAGAGGTAGTGTTCCGAGGGTAAGATTATTTATTTTCTTGCTTTACACACACAGCTACTTCTTTACCCAGAGAAGAGACTGTACTCCTCTTTTTGTGCCACCAAAGGGGCTTACCCTCTGACAGTTACGTGGGAAAGGCTGCTTCTTCTGGTCTGTCACAGATCCCTGACCACAGCTTTCCACTTTGTTAAGGATTTGCTTGGTTTGGTGAGGGAGGTTATCTGGATTTAATGTTTCTCTGTCAAAGGAAAGAGAAGTCTTTTTTTTTTTTTTTTTCTTCTGAAGCTCTTTTTAGCCTGTCGGTGGATTACATTTTATATTGTTTAAGCAGATTTTGGATCATGCATTACTTGGTGTCCCTGTGTCATGTTGCACTGTTTTCTCTGCTAGATCCCTCCAGACCTTTCTAACTAGTATTTATAGCTCTGATTGTTAGTTACATGGCTGCCATCATCTGAGACAGTGAGAGTATACTAGCTGTTAGCAATTCCTGATCTTTAACTGCCAGATCAGCATGTCTAGTGGTAATTGACAGGGCTTGTCTTGAAAAATTTCCCAACAAAGCATCTTGGATGGCTGCAGTTATCCCATTAAACTAGAGCTGTCCTTTGGTGCCATGAAGAAAGAAAATAGGCTTCTATGTTTGTCCCATTAATTGATCTTCCATGTTCTCCCAAGTCCTTTGTGAGCAGCTCAGCTTCCTCTCCACATTTGTCTCTGCAGAGTTGTTGCAGTATGTTCCACTGGAAAAATTAATCTTTTATCCATGACCACACCCCTGAGATGCTACTTCCTTTATGTTATTCCCAGCTGGTAGCTATACTGCACGTTTTCCCAGACACAGGCATTAATTCTGCCTGTTCATTGGTGCTGAGAGGAGAAGTGTATGTCTCTTAGATCTGCTGTTGCCATAACTCCTCATTAGTGAATCTTTGGGAAACTGAAGAGCTGTGCTCTTAATTCCGGTGGCTAAAATAGTCAGCTTGATGGTAACCATTAATCTCTTCTGCCAATAATTCTATTTATGTCTCCAAATTTGACTTCATTGTACTGACCTGCTCCCATCCCTTGCTGACCTAGAGAGGGGGCCTATTGTTGGTGCTCAGACCTTATTAAAAGCAGTCTCTGATTACTTGTTCTGGGATAGAGTGATTTATGCAAAAGGACTAGAGATATTCTCTCTCCTAGGCTTTCACATCATGAGGACAACTCATGGCATAGAATCCTGTAGCAGTTGTTCATAATCTAATGGTTGTGGTCTGAATCTGTATTCCATTTAGTGAAAAGACCCATCAGCCTCTTCTGCACCTCCAATACTATTGCTGCAAAATAGATTAGGAAGGACAAAAGAAGGAAGGCAGCTGCTGCCTGCTACATAGATGTTCCTTGTAGGTGCCAGGCTCTCATTTTCTCTCTTTTAATTACAGCTCTTTGCAGGTAGATGTTTTTCTTGGAATTAACTGTGATTTTCTTAAAAGGTGTATCTTTGACCTGGCTGAATGAGCAGGACTTCTAAATGAAGAGGCAGTGCTGTACCTCTTCTAAGTGCAGTTGTTACCTTTAGAAAATTAAAGCATGGTCCCCTGCTGAAATAAAAGATTTGTTTATGCAAAGTACTTAGGAGGCAAATGCTGGCAAAGCTGTTGCCATATGGAAAGTAATTACATACCAGAGCTCCTGCTTTGGTGACGTTATATGTATGACACATTTAACTTCACAGACCGTCCCTTTAGAGACAAGCTGTGCAGCTGTTTGTAAATAGTCTGTCCTCTTTTTTTCCCTCCTGAATTCATGTGTCTAATCTCTCTGGTTTGCCCTGGATTGTTCCGTAGATCAGTAAGACATACTGTAGGGGCATATTTGCTCTTACGATTAGGAAAGTACATGGCTGCTGATCTCTCCTGGTGGTAGGACTTAGCATTTAGAGTAAGCCTGAGGATGTTACATACGTACAATGAAAGAGAAAATAAAAATCTGAAGAGGTAACTCCAAAAACCACACCACATCTGCTTACATTTAAGATGGGGAAGTGTACAGACACAGAGGTGAACACTATTAATTAACAGAGACTCTTCAGACTGTGGTCGGTAATTTGACTTGTTCTTCTAAAAGGCGGAGTTCTTGGCTGCTTCAAGGAATTAATGTTACTTTTTCCACTGTGGTATGGCTTAAATATATAAATCCAACCAGCAGTTTTCCCCCAAGAGAAACCTGCAGCTGTCCTGCCCATTTCACAACTAATTTGTTAACATCCTCTCTGGCAAGGTCATAGCATTGCATACTCTAAATAGGTAGCCTTGAAAATCTGATCTCTCCAGAATAAAATATTCGGTGACCATCCTTGCACCTGACACTGTCATTTTAATACACCAACAACCTCAGCCTTCCCCATGGCAGGGCGTCCCACAGTGAGCCAGGACTACAAATGACAGAACCTAGAGGTCTCTATGGCAGCCCCTTGCTGGCAGCTGTGTCTGATCGAACATGCATTCCCCCTTTCCTGAGGCAGGGGGGCAGCACCCAGCAGCTTCATATAGATAGAGATCTATCAATACCTGCTGTTACATTTGGTTTATGAGGCTGGGATTTATGATGATTGCTTCACAAAGCAGGAAGCATCCTCAAGTTGCAGTATAAATAAGTGTTGCAATATTAGACATCTGAATAGTTCTGTTAAACTTGTAAAATGCTTTGTAACATGACAGAATGTTACGGTTTTCTTCTGATTGCACTTTCCACCTTTCTTCGTTTCTGGAAAAGTAATGCAGCAAGCTCTCCCCTGGAAACTGGAAAGGAAGAGGAAAGAACAAAGACATCAAATAGGACATAGTTGTTTGCTCTTTGTAACGCAACTGCTTATTGTATATCATGAGCCTGAGTTCTTTTTTTTGGCTTTCCCACTATAGACCATGTCTCTATTGGAGGGCTCGGAGACAGCTTTTATGAATATCTCATCAAATCTTGGCTGATGTCGGACAAGAAAGATTCTGAAGCTAAAATGATGTATGATGATGCATTAGAGGTAAGGAACAGGTTGGTACTCTGTATTTTTGGTTAGGAACTTTGTTCATCAGAATGTTTCAGGCAAAAGTGTTATAGATCTTTGAGTCTAATATTCACTCCTCACCCTGTCCACTAAGTATCCTGAGATCCTGCTTTTCATCCCTTTAGGCAATAGAAAAACATTTGGTCAAAAGGTCTGCTGGAGGATTGACCTACATTGCTGAATGGAGGGGAGGCATCCTGGATCACAAAATGGGACACTTGGCTTGCTTCTCTGGGGGCATGATCGCACTTGGAGCTGAACACTCCAGTGAAGAGAGGAAGCAACATTACATGGATCTTGCTGCAGAAATAACAAACACCTGTCATGAGTCTTATGCACGTTCAGGTAAACCTGTGGGCTGCCTAGAAAACACAAGGAAGGGAGAGTCTGCAGCCTAATGGGCTCAGTGTTTGTGTGGCAGAGGATTGCAGCAGGGTATTTTGTGCTCCAGCAGTATCTTCATTTCATCAGTCTATATGATTTTCAATTGTCTTTTCCAGGATATCTAAAAGAGAAGGCAGTATGTTTTACATGGCAGACAGCTGGAGCAGCGGGACAGACAGATGTAAGCTCCTGTGAACCCAGAGCTGAATCCTAGTCCTGCCTCTCAGCCACAGAATAAGCCTTCTCCCAACAAGACTATAGTTTGATTTTGTCCTTTCACATCCTTATACAGACAAAAGTAGGAATTTAACAGTGATTAATTGCAGGGTGCCCACTATATGGAGCAGAGTAGCTGAGAAGACCAACAGGAGAGTGTTGGAGACCTGCAGCTGCTAGTACAAACTGAAAAAATGAAATTTCTCAGCTTCTCCCGCCTGGCTGTCTTTCAGTATCACAAGTCCAGTGCAATGTGTTTCACCCACACAGTGTGTTTATCAGTCAGTATTTTGGGAGGGCAGTGACTGGTGATGAATGAGACTGGGCTAGTTCTCTGCCTGCAGGGCTTTCAGCAAGATAAGCTAGCTTTGGACTCTTCTTTCTTTGAAGGCATCTCTATAGCTGTTCTGAGCCTGCAGGCAGCAAAGCAGTAGTCAGCGTTCCAGGACCTTTCCAAACACATCTGTGCTAGTTGTTCCCAAAGATTGTTTCACCACATCAGCAAGCCCATATTGGCAGCTGTGATCCAGCATGTTTGCCTATTAAACTTCAGGTTAACCTGAAATGATATTTGCAAATAACCCCCCCATCCCTTCAGCACTTAGAGAAATAAAGGAAATCAACCGAACTAAAAACCTGGCTGTGAGTGCCTAGAGCCAATTTTCACCTACAACAGTATCCATCAGCATAGAAAGGGCAGTTGCAAGCCTGCTCACACTGATTATAGTGCTGCCATTTCAACAAGCTCATTGTTTGCAGAGCGTATCTGTGCACTGGCTCTCAGCAAATAGCACAGTTAGCAAACACTGTTAGTTCCACATGTAGACAGGAGGGCCCAGGGAAGGTGTGCAAAATATTTAGAAAATATTTAGAACAATAAAATGACTGCCTGAAACATGGCCTTGTGATAAACATGTGTAGCAAGAGAAACCTGATGTGGCATGATCATAAGCAGCCTCCTCTTCCATGTCTTTCAAATAAGGAGAGTTGGTCTTGTAAGTGGGACTTGAATGCTAGCTGTTCTTTGCAAGAGATTGAGAGCCTCACATAAGGGACACTCAAAAAGACCAAGGTATTTTCATGTTTTATTCATAAAAATATAGTGAAGTGGATTAAGCTTTCCCTAGCTACCTGATGTCCTCTTTTTGAGGCTGCTATTGGACCAGAAGGAAAAGCAGAGGAAGTGGTTGCAGGTCCCAAGGTACCTTTTCTTACAGCCTCCCTGCCCCAGTACAGTTGAAATGGCTCAGTCTGCTGGGTCCAAAGCTCTTCAGTGAAGAGCTCTGCTATCAAAATCAAGTGTGGTGCAGTTCTTAAGACAATATCCCAGCCCAGCAAAAAATCTAGGATGTGGGGGAGATTTGTACCTGTTCCACACTCACATCTCATCTAAGCCTTTTGTCAAATGTATTCACCCTCAGAAACACTTCATCCTCAGGTAGGTAGTACCCAGGCATACCACAGAATGAGCGATAACTTTGAATGGGTAGTGAGCATAGCTCGTGTTCTATGGAGTTGCCACTATTTTGACAGTAGCTGTGAGGTTGATATGATACACAGGCATGACTGATCTGCTCTTCTGATCTCATGCAATCCTTAGTCAAATGTCTGCATCCTGAACACCATAAAAGCACCTGGACAATCTGTTTACCTGTTTGCTCATCAAACTGCTCATTATAAATGTGTGATTTTGTCTAGATACCAAACTTGGCCCTGAAGCCTTTCGCTTTGACACTGGAACTGAAGCCATGGCAACCAGACTCAGCGAGCGCTACTATATCCTTCGCCCAGAAGTGGTAGAAAGCTACATGTACATGTGGCGACTGACACATGATCTCAAGTACAGGCAGTGGGGCTGGGAGGTTGTGAAGGTATGGTTGCAAAAATCACAGTAATAATTCTTACAGGCTGCTGGATTCTTACAAGAATCTTTCCTTTAGTCAAGAAAAAGACCAGAAATTATTTAAATCATTAAGATACTAAGACTCATTAGTAATGGGGCAGGAATATACAAAATCGCTTAATTTAGTATGGCTTCTCTGCTGATTGTAGTGAATGTTTTCTTTGCCCTTTGGACTATGCTAAAATCAATCAATCAATCAAAACAGTGGAAGTTTATGGAGAGGAGTGTTTCAGTCAGCAAAACCTGCTGTTAATGTAACAGCTCTTTGCTAAAGGAGTGAACCCTGTATTTGAAATACCTGCACTACTCTGAACCATTGGTTTGGAGTTCACCAGGGAAAATCAGCAAACTTGCCTTTGCCTTATTTTCCCACTACCACTTCCCGGCCCGAAAGTCCCTCACCTCTTCCAGGATCATGCAATAGCTAGTTGACTGCTGTCCTGCATTCTAGCTGGGACTACATTCAGTGGCAGAACTGTCATTCATCTAGTGCCCTGGAAGAGAGGCTCTGCACACAGCTAGAGTTGCCACTTGAGATCTGTTTTTACTACACGTGTAATGTCAAGGTCAATCAATGAACCAGCTGAAGAGGTTTATGTTTGTCTTGCTAGTGCATTAGAACTAACTTTATTCCTGGAGACTGGAGTAAGCACCAGTGAGAGACAGAAGCTACTATAAACTTGGAATTTGATTTATAAAGCTGACTTGCAATGTGACTGACAATGATTAATGAGTTACTCCATGCTATTGTGCATTACTGAGATTTCTTTTTCTTTCTCAGGCCCTGGAAAAACACTGTAGAGTAGAAGCTGGTTTTTCTGGCATCCGAGATGTTTACACCACAGTCCCAACCCATGACAACATGCAACAGAGTTTTTTCCTTGCAGAGACTCTGAAGTAAGTCTGGTATCACAGAAGCCTTTCAGAGTAGCATAATTCCTGCAAGATCAACACTTTTGTCTGCATGATAAGTCTCTATTGAGAGAAGCTTTTTATCCTCTGTGGGGAAAATTGGGAAAGGATGTGGAAGCTTTGGTAATTTCCTTCTGTAGAACCATTGCTGCCATAGGCTGTCTCCAGGTTTCTGCTCATGTGTTGGGTTTAAAAGACTCTTCTGTTATCCATGTTCACTCTAAATAAGTGGGAGGCTTATTTAGCTCTGATCATTTAAGTGATAGCTGGCCCCTCTGCCAGGTTAATGCCCTGCACAAAGAGGAGGCATGACTATGATTTGAATTTGCTGCCCCTTGGTGTAGATTTTCTTTTGCTAGTAGCTTGAGCTAATGTGGGGTGGCTGAGCACAGATGCTCATCCCATTTTGCTGCACTTGCCCCAGGGGTGATAACTTTCAGCAAGAAAGTGAGGCAGGCAGTCAGGAAACCTGTCACCATAAACCATGGCAGCTGAGGCCAGTGGTGGCCCCATCACAGTCCTGCTTGCAGTGCTTTCTTGTACATGCTTGGAGTCCCACTTGGGCTTCCTTTAATCTCCCTTTTGTCCATCTTCTTCCCTCCCACCCGTGCCTTATGGCTCCAGGTATCTCTATCTTCTGTTCTGTGAAGATGATGTGCTGTCCCTGGACGACTGGGTGTTCAACACAGAGGCTCACCCCCTGCCAGTCAACCACACAAACTTTAAAACTAAAGCAAGTGTGCAGTAGTGAGGCCATTGCCCAGCACCCTGCTTCTACAGCATCGGCAGGTTACTGCATTTCCTTTCCATTAAAGGAATTCGTGTTGTTCCTAAAATGTTATTTTAGGGCACTAGTCCAATTCCGGACAGTATTATATTGGAAAGTTGAAACCGTGACATAAGCACCTTATTTTCCTCTGTGAGGAGCTCTATTAGCCTGATAATGAGATGTTTATTCTGGGCCATACTGTACACAGTTCATAGACATTCCTTTATACAGAGAATTTATATGAAATCCACAGACTTTGCTTTATAGTGGCCAAAGGACTGGAATTTTGCCATAAAATAGACTTCCCCACAACACACATACCCCTGCTTTCATTTTTCTTTTTCATTTTTTCCTTTTATATACTGTTGGATTTATCACCTTTCTAATTAACAGTTTTCAATATACTGTGCTTTCTAGGTGGTGTCAAAATTGTAACTAAATCAAAACCTGTCAGTAAATTTATTGATCCTAATGTATTTTTATATATTTTTTTCTGTGCTCTTGAAACACGTTTGCCACACATCATATCTCATTTAACTTTCCCTTAGTGTTTTTGTGTTTTTCTACTTTTATTTGGAACTAAATGTTATGAGTCACTTGTAATACTTTCACTGCTGTAATAGTCAAATCTGTGAAAGAGAATAAAAGTCTTGTAAAATAAAAAGCATTTATGGGTTGATCCTGCTTTAAAGCCATCTGTCAAAGACCTGTTACATCATGCTTGGAATAACTAGGTGACAATACTGGAATATTTCAGGAATATTTCACAATGTATGTTGATTTCCAGCGTAATCTACTTGCATGGACAGCAATTCCCACCTGCACCAGCTCTTTTAAATCATTTGTTTGCTGTCCAATATAGATTAGCAGGAGTACTACTACATGTCTTGTTTTCTAGCAAAAAAATAAATAATCCCCGGATAAGTTTACTCTTTCATATACATTGTCTCTGGAATAAAGTAACAGGAGAAAAAGAAAGGAAAAAAAATGAAGCCAGATTCTTCCATGTGTCCTGGTACTGAATTAGCTTTTTACCCTGTGTGTCCTTGGTATGTGACTCTAGGCAGGATAACCGTGCAGAGATGTTCATACACCACTCTTGTTCTGACCCTAGTAGTTGTGGAATGCTTGCTTAGCAGTACTGCTTAGCAGTTCTTGCAACGGGGGATGGATCTTGGATTGTTGCTCCCACCAGCCTTTTTCTTGTCATTGCAAAGCTGCATGGTCTTTGGTAATAGAATATTTTTCTCCATTCTTGTGACACTCTTGATAATTGCTTCAGTCAGCACTTAGGGAAGAAGAAGTTGCTTGAAGCAAGTCATGGGAACATGTTTTTGAATTCATGCCTGTGTAATTCCCAAAGAGAAATAAGGTTGTCAGATATGGACTTAGCATTATTCAAGGAATAAAGATAGGGGATGGTATGCTTAGCATAGAGGAATGGTTATTGGTAAATAAACATTTTGAGAATGAGTTGTCTTATCTGAGAGATTTGGGTAGTGGGAGGTCAGCTTAGCCCACAGAATGTTCGTAACGGATTAAGGGAATTCCATAGATGTCCTGCTCTTGAAGTAACTCAAAACACTTGGCCTGGCAAAACATAACCCCCCAAAATAAATAAGATGTTTTTAGCTTCCTTTAGAAATAGGTCCTTGGTGTCATGTTAAAACTCTGCTCTTGTTTTCTCTTCCACACAAGTGAGCAAGAATGGCATTAGTAAAGTCACATACACTTCTGAAGGAAATCTGCTGTATTCCTGTAGTTCAGAGGCTGCATTACAAATCTGGAATTTCTTTAGCTATCCAGTATGCCTGTCAATGTAAAGCTTTTTGATTGCTAAGTTTGCTTGCTGAGACTCTGGTATGAAGCTCAGCATCAGTGGCAAAACTTTTTTTGTTGCAAAAAGCCATGCTTTCTATTCTCGCACACCACAGTTCTGCAAATACTTCTGCCCACAAATACCCACAATTAAGTCGCAGTGCTCAGCGGATTAATCACAGGCATCAAGTTAAGCATGTCTACTTACTGCAGGAGTAAATATTTGTTCTGAGGATCAGCTTTGTTCCAAGCCCTGGCCCTGAGCCGCAACTGGGATTCTTCTGTCCCACAGACAATGCAGGTAACAGAAGTGTTTGCCCGGGTGGTGTCCTGAAATGCTTCTGCTCTTTCCTCACTCCTCCATATGCCTTGAACCTTGTTTGGATGCTCTTGCTTGAGCAGAGCTGTCAACTCTGCAAGTCCTGTGTACAGAAGCAGGCTCTGGGATTTCACCTCTTATTTAGCACATGCCCTGAACAGTGGGGAGGATTTCTTGTATTTGTCCAGATGGGAAAGAAACCCCTTGATTTTCATACTTTAAGTAAATAAATAAGTGGGGTGTTAGGTTAGAACCAGTCTAATGGAAAGGATGGGGGAAGATGTGTGTCTTGGCGCTGCTTTCCCGCTTTTTTACTCTGAAGCATGGGGAACACCAGTGGGAATTGTGTTGTTGGTTTATGGTGTTTTCTACTTTTGAGTTGCTTTAGCAGGAAATGTGATCAGTCAAGGTTATTTCTCATTTCCCCTCATACATTCAAATTCAGAAACTGAAATTATCATGTTAATTTTCACCACCAGAACATGTGATCCTATTTTACGTCAACAGGAATTTCCTTTAACTGCAGTTCTGATAAAGTTTCATCATGTGGTAGGGACGAAAACTATCACTTGTAGACTGGCTGGCTGTCGCTGTCTGACCATACAAGAAGGTAAGATAAAACAATCCAGAAAAGAAATGCATTTTTTGTAACCCACACTTCATTTTTATCAGATTATTAAGTACCCTTGGAAGACTTACAGCAGAATTGGTTATTGAATTCAAAAGCCTGGAAGTCCTGGTATTTTTCCACATACATTTTGATCTGATCTCTTTATCTGATTGTTTTGATGCATTGAGCTCTGGTGCCCAGTGTTAGCAGTTTCAAAGTTTCAGCAGTTCTGATCACATTTGTCTGTGGCTTCATTCCCTGTGGTGCCTCAAACAGGTATTGTGCTGTAAATAGAATCATAGAATCAGGAATTCTCTCAATAAAACACCTTTGCTTTTGTTTAGAGAGCCAGTGAATTTACAAACTGTAAGTGACTCACCAGAATGGATTGCTTCCTACTGAATATGAAACACTGAATTGCAAGGGGGAGTTAGGAATGCAAGTCCATGGGAGTTTGGTAGACATTGGCTCGTGCTCTTCTACTAAACTGTCTAGTTTGAAATGTCTGTACCAAATTTCACTTAACTCTGCAGCCTTTGCTGCCTATTCCTTTTATAGGATGAAGTGTGTTTTCCATGGCTGCCTGTGTAGTTTCGTGTCACTGCACATCTACCCTGGACGAGGATGCAAGCACCTTTTCTGCAGCAAACACAGCTCTGGAGTTCTTATCCCCTTTGAAAAGCCTCATGTGAACTGGACTTAGATATGCCTTTTTCCTTACTGTTTTCCAGAGGATTAATGGTTTTGGGCTGCAGTCTGGTCAGCACTTGCTTCCTCAGGGGATTATCTGTTTTCAGGTGCTTTCCCCATTTGTGGACAGAGCTCAGATTTTAATGCTGGTTTTCGTTACACTGTGATTGCTTTGACTTTAAAACTGGTCAGGGTTTCAGTCTATTGGAATGGGATCATAAATTTAAATGAGGACATGGTTCCTCAGCTCTCAGAACATGCTGCCCTGGAACATGGAATTATTCTGTGGAGAACCTGTCCTTTTACTGAAAAAAAAATCTCACTCCATGTCTGTTACCATGTTTCCATGTCTGCTACCAATTTCTTGCCTTTTATTTATTTATTTATTTATTTATTTATTTATTTATTACTACTGGCTGAATTTTCTTGGTGGAATTTGGATTTTGTCCCTATGACACAGCTTTGATCCATTGCTGTGCATCCTATTACTAGATACAAGGGAGAAAAGATGAACACCTACCTCCCTACTTCCCTTCCTCAGGAAGTTGTAGAGAGCTTCCTTTTCTCCAAGCTTAACAAACACAGTATCCTCTTAGGACATGCCTTCCAGCCCTTTTACCAGCTTTGTTGCCCTCCTCTAGATACTTTCAAGTATCTTAAAATCCTTCTTAAACTGAGGACTCACACAGTATTCCAAGTGAGGTTGGACCAATGCTAAATACAGTGGGATAATCGCCTCTTTTGACCAGCTGTTTGTGCTACGTTTAATGCACCCCATAATACATAGGCTCAGTCTGAGCCTACTGTCAACTACTACCTCCAGACTGCTCTCTTGCAGGGCTGTTCTCCAGTCACTTGTCTCCTAGTCTGTACTTAGTGCAGCATTACTCCATCCCAAGTGCAGTATACGGTAGTTGTTCTTGTTAAATTTCACACTGCTGCTGATGGCCCAATGCTCCTATCTATCTGGATCCCTCTAGTGTTGCTCAAGCTTACACCGTTACTGCAAGAGAAACATTAAGGGCCGTACGGGGATCTATTGCAGAGGGCAGAACAGTGGGGGGAGAAAGGGAAGGCAATTTCCCTTTCAACACCTCTATCTTGCTCCCTTCATACTTGTTCACTGTGGACTGCAAGAAACAAACAAACAAACAAACACACACACACATACAAAAAAAAAAAAAAAAAAAAAAAAAAAACAATGCTTTTTTTGTTTGTCCTGGGAATTTCTCAGAACTCCACACTCCTGCCTTTTTGCCCAGAATTACCAGCCTCTTCCTCTTTCCTTGAGCAGCTGCCACTGCTTTCTTCATGGTTCCTGGTCATGCTCTTGTCCTCTCTAACTACAACTGTCTTTAAACCTAAATCAGAACTAATTACGCAGGCTTAGGAAACAGCAAGAGCTTCAAAGGATTAAATGCTACAACTTCCAGCTACTCTTAGGGAACTTGGACATTCTGCACCATGAGCCCTGCAGCAGCAAAGAAAAAACAACAACAACAACAACAACAACAACCAGTCCTAAATTTTCCTGAGCAATGGAAGGATTTCAGTGTGGTTGCATGTAAGTAAGAGAAGGAAACTGAGTTATGGGTAAAAGATTAAAATGGCTATATTTTGATTCAAAGAACAAAGTTCCAATTTTCTTCAAGTGGTATATTCTTTATTAGCAGCGCTGGATGCACGGGGGATCATTCCACCTATCGTGCATACCAGAGTAGAAAGCTGTGCCAAACTTATACAGTGAAGCGATTAATATTTCATGAGCGCCTATACATATTTATTACCTGTCCCGCCTACCCTCGCTTTTCATGCTAATTAGTCTCTTAATGCTTTACGCTTGCGCAGATCTGTTTTTAGTCCTTGAGTAGTGGTCGTTAAAGGGTGGGCGGTGGTCCCAAGGAGGAAGGCTGCGAGTCTTCCTCCCAATGTACTTTTCACCTTTAGTCCAATTTTCTGCTGAGTGGACACTTTTGGACCCCTGCTCGCCCACAGATCCTGTTTGTGCTGGTTTCATGGCTGGTATTCCTGCTATCTCTAGTTTTATGGCCTATTCTGGCATCCCAAGGACAATGCTTCTTCTTCTATTGTCATATTGGGAACCACCGCTCCCAGCGTACAAGTCCCTTTCC
>CM021719.1:7018124-7070985 GCA_011074415.1 Stictonetta naevosa
GGAAAGGGACTTGTACGCTGGGAGCGGTGGTTCCCAATATGACAATACATGACACCGTTCCTCAAGGGTATTTGAGGAGTCACATACGCAGACTGAGGTCAAATAATCCGTTAACAGAAAGGTCTACAGCATTTCATAGTTTTGTTAGATGGTTTATCCCGTGGTTAGGGGTAAGTGAATTGGAAAAAGCAATCGTGAATATCTCAGCTATGATTGAGAGATTGGAAAACAGAACTCTGGATGCCATAAAGGCGCAGCAAGAGGAAATATCAAGTCTATCACAAGTAGTGTTACAAAATTGGATAGCCTTGGATCTGTTATTGGCCGCCCAAGGGGGAGTTTGTACTGTAATAAACACAAGTTGCTGTATGTATGTAGACCAGAGTGGAAGAATTTCCACGGACCTCGAGGAAATATGGGACCAGACCAGAATACTGCATGAAATCAGTAAGGACAATTTGTCCTGGAGTTTTAATGAAATATGGAATAAATTGACATCTTGGTTACCAAAATTCCAATGGTTGAAACAAATATTCGTAGCTTTAGTTGTACTGGTAGGAATAGGGATATTTGTGTGTTTAATGTTTAGATGTTTAATTTTTTGCACGCCTGGTTATAAACTTATATAACATCTAGGTGTTTAATTCTTTGCGTACCTGGTAATAGACCTATATGATGCAAAAGAATTTGCATGTTCCAGAGAAAGGGGGGAATTGAATAAAGGGTTAAAACAACTAGGAATCGCAGATGGTCCTAAATGAGTGGGATGCTTAGGCAGGATTTGCAGAACAACAGAACACCAGATAAGAAGAAGCATTGTCCTTGGGATGCCAGAATAGGCCATAAAACTAGAGATAGCAGGAATACCAGCCATGAAACCAGCACAAACAGGATCTGTGGGCGAGCAGGGGTCCAAAAGTGTCCACTCAGCAGAAAATTGGACTAAAGGTGAAAAGTACATTGGGAGGAAGACTCGCAGCCTTCCTCCTTGGGACCACCGCCCACCCTTTAACGACCACTACTCAAGGACTAAAAACAGATCTGCGCAAGCGTAAAGCATTAAGAGACTAATTAGCATGAAAAGCGAGGGTAGGCGGGACAGGTAATAAATATGTATAGGCGCTCATGAAATATTAATCGCTTCACTGTATAAGTTTGGCACAGCTTTCTACTCTGGTATGCACGATAGGTGGGAATGATCCCACGTGCATCCAGCGCTGCTAATAAAGAATGTACCACTTGAAGAAAATTGGAACTTTGTTCTTTGAATCATGACTGATATGCAGGAACGATTGCAGGGATCATTGCAGGATGACAGCACAATGGCTACATCCAGATTGCAGAGAAGCACTGTTGCCCTGTGTTTGCAAAACAACTGAGTCATTCCAATCTCCTAATTTCTAGCCTCATGGTCCTGGGTCTTAAATCACAGTGGAGTTAGTGGCTGGAAGTGAAACTGCAAATATCTGTTAAAAATATATGTATTAATTTTGGTGACCTGAAGCCCCCCACGCTACCTAAGAAGCTGGATACAGCTCTTTTGGGCTATATACTGAGTTAAGAATCAAACACCACTTTTGAAATTGCTTGGTGCGTGTATGGGAAATACATGCCACTCTCCGATAATTAAGAACAAAAACAAGGAGAGTAATGAGACTGCAGTGGAGGACGGTGAGTAATCTACTCCAATAGTCCACGAAGCTGATAAATTGCAGCAAATTTAAAGCAAAAACGTAGTTTTTCCTCCGAGGCGTACAAAACTGCGGCGTACACTAGCGACCCTCCTCCCCCGCCCGGGCAGGCCGGGTAGGGCGTAGGCCCTCACCCGGCCCCGGCCCCTCCTCACTAGCGCTGCTCGCCTGACGCCTCCCCCAGGCGCCGCGGCCATGGCGGCGCGGCGTCCCTGAGTGTCGCGGCATGGCGGGGCCTGGTGCGGTTTCTTCGCGGCTGGCGCTAGCCCTCGCCGCCTTGGCCGCACTGGCCGCCGTCAAGTACTACCGGGACGCCGAAGCCGCCCGGCAGCAGGTACCGAGAAGATGGGGGTGCGGGGGGGGTGCGCCTGTAGCCGCGCTGCCCCTCACGCAGGAGGGTGCGTGCGGAAATGGCGGGAGGAGCCGCTCCCGCCGCCGTCGCCGTGGGGTCGGTGCCGGCGGTGATGGTCGCCGCAGGGCTGACGGGACCGCAGAGGTGAGGGGACGGCGGGCCTTGAGGTGGCAGCTGGGGTGGAGGTGGTCGTCTCTGGACTGAGGTGACCACAGAGCTTTGGTAGCCAACAGCCATCAGTGGCTGCAGGGCTTGAGGTGGCTATGGGTGAGGTGACCATAGAGCTGTGGTACTCACCATACACGACCGTCTGTGGGCTTGAGATTTTGTAGAGCAGGCTGAGGTTTTCTGGAGCAGTGGCGGGCACAAGGCTTGAGGTCACCACTAGGATTGTGTCGGCCACTGCCAGGCTGAAATGGCTGCAGAGCTGTGATCAGCACCAGGCACTAATGGTGACCGCAGATCTGTGGTGACCACCAGGCTTGAGATGGCTACTGTTGGTCTTGAGATGGCTGCTTCCAAGGGCTGAGGTAACCACCAGACACCAGTGACCATCACACGGCCCTGTGCAGGGCAGTGAGGTGCAGGACACAAGCACCTCCCAATGAACTCCATGATGGCAGAGCTTCGGTGCCGGCCCCACGGGTTTGAGCTGTGCCTAGCCACCATGCTTAGGGTTTGCCCTGAGGATTATTTCTTATTGTGTCTGGCTGGGCCTCCACCTCCTCCCCTATCTGCTTTGAGTCCAGTGGCCCCAGTCAGAAGAGGGAGGGACAACCAAGCGCATCAGACCCCCAGCCCTGTTCTTGACATACTGCTTTACACCTCCTCGCGTGGCCTCTAAAGATTTGTATTTTCTTGTTATTTTATTCCCTTTAAAAAAGGCCCCAAATGCTCAGGTTTTTTTTCATACAAAAAATGCAGCTTTTGTGTGCCTTGAATGACTCTGTCAGTGGAAGTAGCAAAAGAATAGAGAGTGGGAGCTGAAAAATCCAATTTTATATTTTTAAATTTGGTTTCTTGATATTGTTTCTGATTTTAATTTTTATAATTCAATTGACTTGCATTAAAACACAGGCTTTGGTCTTTCTATAAATAAAAAGACAAGTGTTTTTAAAGTTGTGACAGGGCACTGCTGGAGATAGGAACAAAATGTGAACAGTCCAAGGTAGTTTTTTTTTTTTTTCCATTTAGCTGAGCAACCCAGAAGTAGGTGGGAGAAGAATATTCTTTGTGAATACCATAGCTCTCTTCCTCTACAAAATGACCAAGAAAGCCATACTTTGTGAGTATGAAAATGTATTTGTGAAGGGAGTGATTCTGCAGAGCTGATACACTGTGACAGTACTTTCTGGGGGCACACCTTTCTCTGCTTTAGCTGGCTCCTTAAAGGGATGCATTGTTTGGTGGAGACAGGAGGCCTGTAGGGCTGCTGTATTCAGCTAGCTGCTGGTGTTCATGAGATGTGTTCATGCATGCACAGCCATAAGTCGCTTGACCACAAAGCTACTGTCTGTCTCTCTGACCAGTTGTGGTCGTAGGAATAATTTTTTGATGGTTCTGCAACTGATATTTTTTCATTGCTTAACCAATGTGAAAAGTGGAGGCTCAGAGGACTGGAGTATGCTCTCGGTTCTTACCTGTAGATTGAATTTTGGATGATAATGTCCAATACCAGGCACCCATATTCCTCCCTTCATATTCTGCCATTTTAGATGCACTCAGAGAGCATAACTTGTTCTCATTCTGCCTTCAGCCCTGCTAAGCAAATGATCTTGTCTTTTTCCCAATACTACAGCAGCAGGTGGTCTAACCAGCCAAAAACTTTGTCGCTCATTTGCCTTCCATCCATTGAGGTCTGTGTCTGTGAAGTGCAAAAGAAGAGACACTCTGAAAGATTCATAATTCTGATATGCTGTGGAGAGGACTAGGAAGTGGGCTGTCTCCTCAGAGCCTAGTATTCATCCAGGTCAGCCTCCTGTGCAGAGCAGGATGTCATTGTGCAATGCCTGCACAATTCCCTGTACTGTGTGCTTGCTCCCAGAGAGTGAGCGATCACATGGGCCCTTGCAAGATTAGTGCAGTATGTGCTATGCCCAAGCAAGCTCTGGAGCAGAGAAATATACTGAAGCCTGGCCCAATGGTTTGTGACATGACTCTGGCATCTGGCTGTCAGGTAACAGGGCAGTTGTTCAGGAAAATGTTGCTACTGATTTATATGGCCAAGTATGTTTGTCTCCGTTTGTTGGGGTTACAGAGGGAGAGTTTTGTCCCCAGGAATGTGGGGATTCCTGAGTGGTTTGCTCCTGTATGTAGATAAATAACCATCTTGTTCCTTCATTCATTTTTTCAACTGTGTAGTTCCTGTGTACTCCTCTATGTTCTGTGTTTTGGATCCTTGTCTTTCTTCAGTTGTGTCTGGGTCCGTATTTCTGGTTTATATTCCAGGCTCTTTATTTTTGTCTCTCAGTCCTGAAATTACCTTGGAAGGCTCTTAAGTGCTTCTGTTGCTGCAGTTGACTTCCAGGCTGCATTAGTTCTGCTTCAGGCTGGCAGGCAATAGATGGAAAATAAACTAGTTCAGGAGCTGTGGGGGTGGTAACAGTGCTGCAGGCAATAGAGAATAAACACAGTGAAAAAGCAGACTACAGAGTATTTGTCCTTGCAGCTTTAGGCTTTTACTTGGGTGACAGGGGAAGCTGCCCCAACATGATAGATCACAGGGGATCTGCTGTAGGCTGGCTGGAAGTGATGTGAATTGTCTGACTTCCCAGTGTGGAGCTTTCTCATTCTGCCTGCAGATTGTCCTTTTCCCTTCAGTGCTGTGAGTGCTGCAGACTGGAAAGGACCAGAATAATTTAGTCTTTCAGGAACTGTTCCAAGTGAGACATTGCATTTCAGTGCGCATCAGTGCTGTTTTCCATTGGAGGACCTCCATGTGGGCTCTGCAGGCTGTCCCGCTAAGTATTACAGAGGGAGAAACTGAGGCACAGGGTGGCTGGGACTGTGTAGGGTTTCTGGAGAAGGTGATTTGAGTTGTGTCTCCCAGTGTATGGCAGAATGGGTAGGCAGTAGTCCCTGTGGAGCAAGGGGTCAAAATGCTCGGTGTAGTCCTGACTCTGGAGACTTGGATGACAACCAGCTGCAGCAGGACAGTTATGCACCATACAGTTGGTATGGATCTCAGCCCCAGTTTAAGTTACTTTTTGCAGAAGTACAAGGGTTCAATTCACTTCCTTTGTATTTTTATGATGTGACTAGTCACATATTTGACTGACGCTGTTTCACTATGCATTAGCTAATTACAGAAATCAGGATCTCCTGGTGCCCTGAATATTCATGGTTTTAGGAGTGTTTATAAAAGTTGGATTATTTTTCCGACAATAGTGTTTTTCATTTGGCTCTGAACAAATCATTCAGTTTGAATTACTTAGCCAGATGTAGTTTTAACATGCTGATGCCAGCTATTCCTGGACACTGATCCTTGCTGTAAATAGCACAAAGTCCTGCCAAAGGGCATTAATCTTTCAGTTTGATCACTGTGTTTCTGTGCTGGAAAGAAAGCAAATGAACTCTGAAGCTGAGAGGGGTCAGAGTGATTTTCTGCAAGAGGTAGGAGTGAAATCTCACTTGTCTCTTCTTCCTGAATTAGGAGCTGGCACTGAAGTCTTTGGGAAGTGAGGGACTGTTTCTCTTTTCTTCTCTGGACACAAACAATGATTTGTACCTCAGCCCAGAAGAATTCAAGCCGATAGCTGAGAAGCTAACGGGTACGTTTCTACCTTGCAGAATTCTCTGTGCATAAACGGAGCAAAAGCCAAAGATAATGTCCTCAGCAATTTCTCTTGATGTCTTTACTTTTTTCTGTGTGCTGTTTTGGGTCTTATTTACTTGAAAAGAGGTTGGTATTGCTTTACATATTTTTGAAGAGCCTTAAGCAGTAAACATCTCTTTCACAAAGTTCAGTTTTTGTAAGACTAAGGGTTCCATTGCTGGACTTAGCAAAGTATGTAAGTTACTTTGTCTAGAGTTTACAGAGGATTTGGGATGGGTGAATGCAACAAATAAAGCTCAGTCCAGCCTAGGCCAACATTATTAGTGAGTCTTATTTCATTCATATGCTTCTCTGGCTATAGCAGGCTCTCTCAGACAGCATTTGTGAGAGACCATGCTTGGAGATTGTATCAGCATGTATCAAATGTCTCTTGGTGGTGCCAAACAGGAAATGTAGTTATGATAATGTACAGGAGAATTTACAGTACAATTGAAATACAGAGAGTTGTTTGCTTGTGCTGTAATGAATTGGTTAAAGCATGCGTGCCCTCTCATAGGTGACATGAGTGCTTGACTGAGCCATGGGGGTTTGCGGTGTCATCCACTGAAAAAAGGGCTCCCCTTTAATTCATGTAGCAGAAGTCAGTCTCTGGAGTGGGTTTGAGTTCTGGTGGGTGTTCCCTTGCATACAGCATGGTAACAGCTGGGAAGTTCCCCGTGCTCCTGCATTAGCCAGGAAAAATGTATAGTCACTTCAGATGGCTGAAGAGGGGAGGAAGTTGAAACAGCTGCTTAAATTCCTGTCTCTTTGTCTAGGGGTTACTCCCGTCTCAGAATTTGAAGAGGAAGAGACGCCTGATCCAACTGGGGAGACATTGTCCATTGTGGCTAAATTCCAGCCTCTGGTAATGGAAACGATGACAAAGAGCAAAGATGGTTTCTTGGGAGTACGTATCATGCAGGACATGTGTGGCCAGAAATTCCAGTATATACACATCCTATGGCCTGGTGTGATAATCAGGAATAAGCACAAGCGAGGTGGTCTGGCTCCGGCCAGTGGTATTTGCTTTGACCAGCGAACTCACTGCTTTCTTCATTGTTGCATTGTTTTTAATGCATTCAGCGCTGAGTCCCAGTTAATACGCCCTTCCTGGGAAGCTTGAAGCAGACATTAGAGGTGATTTTCCTGGAACGAAGTCCAAAAGCAGTGGTGTTTGGACTGTTCTACTGTCTCCCATTTCCTGTTGCTCACATAACTGAAAGTTGACAGAAGTATTTGGATATGTTTGGGGTGGTGGGAAGAATTTAAACATTATTTTTTTCCCCCTCTCCTCCAGAGCATAGTTATATCCATCAGTGTTGCTGCATGTTTGAGGAGTCTGGTCTAGGCTCTGATGCTATCTTTTGTTGACAGATTTCTCACGTCGCTCTGTCTGGGCTGAGGAATTGGACTGCCCCCGCAGCCCATATGAGTGTAATGCTTGCCAAACAGTTTAAAGCCTTTCTTCCTCCAAAGAATAAATTTGATCTTGGGGATCCATGGTGGATAATACCTAGTGAATTGAACATCTTCACTGGGTATCTCTCCAACAACAGATTTTACCCTCCACCTCCCAAGGGCAAAGAGGTGAGATATAAAACTTGATTTCTATATATCTGAGAGGTGGCTCTTATATAAATGTGTACTGCCTTATGGCCCAGATTAATTGCATGGACAAGGCTGTTACATTATGTCTCCATGGACTTTAGAGGCAGCTAAAAGGCTGCAATGTACAGCTAGGAGCACTGTCTTCTAAATCAGGGGTAAAAACTGAGAGTAGGCAAAAGCTCTGTGTGTCTGTCATAGCCAGATGAGCTAACCAGAGTAACTTCATCTTGCTTTGTTTAAGTGTTTGGGTTCTTAGGCTAGCCTTTTCTCAAGGGGGGCCGGGGGGAGGGGAAGAAACGGTCTTTCCGAAAGCACTTGCATGAGTTGATTGTATTTTGCAGAACAGTTGCTTTTTGCCACCCTGGAGGTGAGATAATTTCATTGACAACTGAAGCGACATGTATACATAGTTTGTAAAGCCAGGTGTTTATATTGCATTCACCTGGGGTGCCCAGATAGGTGTTTGTGATCACATAATTGATATACCTTCACAGCCTGGTGTGTTTATTGATTGCATACCCACTCTTTGAAAGTCTTAAGTAGTATTGTTGGATACAGCCTCATAGATCAGTTTACCTTGCTCAGATATTCACCTGACTGGGAGGATGGAAACTTGGAACAATGGGAATAGCATAAAAAACATGGAAGACGGATTTATTTTAAAGCCAGTCTCTAGTTTTATCTCCTTACTTTGTGACTAGGCAAGTCTCCGAGCTAATTTTTAAGCCATGGCAATTTTCTTGTCTTCCTTATCTGGCAGGTAGTTATTTTGCAGGTGCATCTGACCTGTGATCTGCACTAGGGGAACCATTCTCATTTTTGTTCTCTAACAATTCTTTCCCTAGATCACAATCCACAGACTTCTGAGCATGTTCCACCCACGCCCCTTTGTAAAAACCCGCTTTGCTCCCCAAGGATCTGTGGCCTGTATCCAAGCCATCAGCACCTTCTACTATGCTATAGCATTCAGGTAAGGCCATGGGTCCAGGTTGTTAGAGGTGTTGGGTAGACCTCTGATTTTGTACCATATCTCAGGGGAGTGGAGAAGGCTTCTGTGACCCAATGCCATATTATTGGATTTGCAGTCATGTTCCCAGACAAGACCAGATGTGCCCTGCCTGGGAGAGAGGTGAAGAAGTTCTAGGAGGAGGGTGGTACCCAGCCAGCTCTTGCCCACGTGTGATGCTTTGCTGATGCACAAAAGATGCGCCCATGATCCCAGTGGCACTGAGTCCCTGGTGAAGCAGGGACTGTTGCCTGCGCCAGGACAGCAGCCATCCTCTATTGCCCTTGACTTAGAAATGTCCCTTGTTGAATGGAGAGAGCCTGATTATCAAATGAACTTGCTAGATTTTGTTTAATCATGGGATAGAGTGTTTCTCCAAGGGGGGGAGGGGAGGATTCTGTGGAATTGTTCTCATGTTTTGCTGTGATTGTTAAACACAATTTTATTTGCCTGATCAGGATGGAAGGGAAGCTGAGGGAGTTCTAGTCTGTTCCTGTGTTTCAAGGACTGATAATGTAATTCATCCTTCCTGGATGTGCACTTACTGCCCACTTCCAAAAGGCATCAGTACCAGAAACACTGCTGATCCAGGGAATCTCCTCCAGTCTTTTACCTTTTTATTGTGTGACATTAAAAGATTTTTGAACTGAACCTCTCTCCCCTAATTTAGCTTTGTAAGTCTGGTGCCTGGAGATCACTTCTCCATGCTATCATTTGCAGTACATGATCCCTTCTTTCCTTCCGGCACTGGAGCTGATGGCTCCCTTCTAATTTCAGGATCCATGCTGAGTTCCAGCTGAATGAGCCACCATACTTCCCTTTCTGGTTTTCTCCAGGCCAGTTCACAGGTCACATCATCCTCTCCAAGGATTCTTCCCATGTCCGAGAGTTTAAGCTCTTTGTCCCTAACAACAGGTACAGCTGTTTCTGTCTTTTCTGTGTGCTGAACAGACTTGAGGACAGCTACAAATAAGACCCAGTGGAATCCAGGGACTCTGGGATCCTGTTCTGTACAGAGGTGGGGGATGTGTGTGGGAGGAGTCTGGTGGGTTCTTTTTGTTTAAAAATATGGGTGTCCTGAGCAGAGCAATGTCCCTTGTGGTACATGGGTATCCTGGCTTGCACAGGGAAGACATCTGCAGTCTGAGCTTTGTGCAGACTAGTTCTGCTGTTTGCTTATCTGTTTTCCTCGCACGTTCTTCTTTCCTAGCAGTCATCACAGTTGTCAAGTCTTCAGTTCTGTAGATACAGCTGTTCCCAGATTGGATCTGATGCAGTTTTTCAGGAAAGATTCTGTTTATCAACAGGTCTGGGGGGCATCAGGCTGGAAGAGGCAGTGAATGACAAGGGCTTGTCCCTGAGGAGGAACAAGCTGGACAGAGGTTGGAGGGGGCATGGAGCATGGTGTGTGGGATAGGTATCTTTGCGCAACCTGTCTGCAACCAGTGCTTGTTTCAGTTGAGAATCCAAGCCTGAGCAGTCCTGTGCCAAACCACTTCAGAAGGGAGGTACCTGCAGCCACATGGGTAGGCACACGCGGATAGTGAATTTAAGTTTTCCCAATGTTGTCCAAGAGACAGGCAGCAGCATCTTCATTATTAGCACTTCTGCAAGCTGTCTGTGATCCTCTTCACCCGTTCCAGCAGTCCCTGGCTGTGGCAAGGACTTTTACACATGTCAGATGCCTGTTGCAAGCTGAAGAAGGCTCCTTGGGTGTTAGTGCTGGATGAGCTGATGCTTTTCAGCCAAGTCCCTGGAAAATCTGAGTGAAATGAACTTTGCAGTTTGTAAAACTGGCAAATGCATTTCTACAATTTCTGAGGATCCCTGACTTATTTCAGGGTCTGATTCACCACTCACCAGTACCTTTGTACTTGGAGCATGGGGAGAGACCGGCAGGGTGTGAAGAGGCATCCCCTAGTGATTTTAGTGCCTGGCTGAAAACACTGAACTTTGTGCCAAATGCCAAAATGCCAAAAAAAAAATACAAAAATGCCAAAGTCTGATGCTCATGCTTCAAAATATTTTTGCTTGTCATTTCACACGTTAATGTTTTGTGTGCGTAGCTTCGTGCTGGCTCGTTCCTGCTCTCTGGCAAGCAGCTGGAAACATTTTAGGGGAAAGAAGCCTAAAATCTCTTTGCCCGTGATGGCTGGAGTGAAAATTCTGACGTTATCCTGGCGACTCAGTCCTTATGGCTCTGTCAGCACATTTGTTAGAGCAAGCAGACACTTATGGTTCTGACAGAACTCCTTGCAAAAGCCTTTTGCTTCCAAAAAAAACAATTTTAAAAGTTCAGCAGGATCAGAATGTGCAAGTTAAGTGTTGTCAGGAAAGGGTGTGCAAATATACTTCTCTCTTCCCTTAGTTTGACAGTAGTCAAAGGAATGAATGTATTTGCCCAGAGGGTTCAGTAGGTGCCTGGACCCTGAGCTAACAGGGATCTAGTGTGCCTAGTCTTGTGCAGGGAACACTGTGATCTCCAAGGACCTAAAGGTTCTGGGCCTCAGTGCTGACCCTGCAAGAGGAGCACTGGGGTTTTCCATACACAGCTTTAGTATTGTGTGTCTCTGAACATATTGGGTTCACCTTGCAGGTCTCTGAACGTTGATATGGAGTGGCTGTATGGGGCAAGTGAAAGCAGCAACATGGAAGTGGATATAGGTTACCTGCCTCAGGTCTGTAGCCACAGTCAGTCTTCTGTATGCATGCAGTATCGTGGCCAGAACTTATGCTGCTGTGCACCTGAGCTGTATAACCTCAATTATCCCTGCTCTTCAGTTTTCTGTTGAAAACTCCAATATAATGATATAATCTCAGGTGATCTGTGTATGTCCTCTGCACTAATGTGGCTTACTATGGCAGCTCTTATGATTTCCCCCCCCCCCCCCCCCCCCCCCCCGCCCTGGGTTGAATCTTAGGCTTCTGGAGTCATGTGACTTTTTCCATTTAAAAAAGTTGTCTGCCAGGCAGGGGGCAAGATGGAGCTAAGCCCAGGCTGTGAGCCCAGAGGGGAGTGTATGAACGATGGTGTATATGGATTTAGAAACTGCATGAAGAAATTTGGTGGTAATCCCAGCTGTTGGGACAGGAAACATAAATCAGAATTGTGAATGCCTGAATTTAACAGAACCATTTTCTCCTAATCTAGATCAACGTTGCTTTTTAATTAGCAAAAGTCATGAAAACAAACTTAAAAAATAATTTCTGTTGTACCTGATCTCTAAGCTACAGGGAAGCTCCTGAACAGCTTCCCTGAACAGCACCCTCTTGGGCTAGCCATGGGCTGTATAAGGGCTTTGTTGATGGTATGAATGAGACTAGCCCTGCAGATCCCAATGATTTTAAGGGGCTGGTGTCCTACAGTCAAAAATCTTCCTCTGGGAAGATGGCAACATGGAATGAACAAGTCTCATGCGTTCACAACCTAGCAAGCAGAGACAGACAAAAATTGAAGGAAATGAAGATGCTTTCCTGTTAATCCCCAATAATAAAAAACATCTGCAGCTGTTAAAGTGCAGCTCCAGGAGACATAGATCCAGCTCTGTCTTCATTAGAAGCTGTAGAGTCTTAATTTGCATCTTCATCCTGTTCTGGAGTACAGAATAAACAGGAGTGGGATATCCACAATTTCTAACTCTGAGTTTATTCTCCTGCAGATGGAGCTGGAATCCGCAGGGCCATCAGTCCCCTCTGTGATCTATGATGAAAATGGAAATGTGATTGACAGCAGAGATCCCTCAGGGGAGCCTATTCAGTTTGTTTTCGAAGAGATAACCTGGCAGCAGGAAATCCCCTGGGAAGAGGCAGCCCAGAAGCTGGAAGTGGCCATGTATCCATTTAAAAAGGTGAGGAAGGGGCTGTACTCTTCCTTGACATGTTTAATTAGGGCAGGTCATTTTTACTGAGATGGCCAGTCCACCTTGAGGACGTGCGGAAGCCAGAGGCCATAAACTGATCAGCATTTAGAGTAGTGTGAGGGTGTCAGAGCTGTGTGTCTCTCCCAGGTACTGCTTGTGTGGCTTGATGGGCCTCCAGTTTTCAGGTGAGGGAGAACAGCATCTCTGAAGGCCAACCGGGGTTGTACAGCAGCACAGGCAGGAGCAAGGCCTAGATGTCATGTGCCCCAGACCTGTATTGTAAATGTAGGCTCATCCTTCCTTCCTCTTTTCAGTAGTCACCAATGCTGTTTCTGTGTGAGGCAGCCAATTGCACAGCTTTTGAACTCGTTTTTCTCTGGTGTTGCTTTTGCAAATTTCAGCTGTGTTTGGATCAAGCTTTCCTTATCAGCAGGAAACACACAATCCGCCTGTGCTGCTGCATCCTGCAGTGAGACACAAATTAATAGCATTGGGTGACCTAAACTATTTAACATATCAGTAGCCTGTGGAGCAGTGGCAACTGCCTGTCACTGCTTCCTTGGCTAAAGGAATATTTCAATGGCTGCCTCCTTGTGCTTGAGCTTACAAATGTCCCTTTGTGCTGCCAAGATGTTAATAATGTTCCCTTCATTTGAGTAATTGAAACAATCTCAGTGCACGGTCCCTCACAGACAGTTTTTAGGCCGTTTCAGTGAGGTTTTGTAGTAAATATTTGAAGTCCAGATTTCACAGGCTGCTGAGGTGCATTTGCAGACAGCCTGCCTGTGATTGTGCAGATGCTGTCTGCAGTGTGTAAATCTGGGGCTCTGTGGGTGCCAGTAACACCACACCTTGCTGTTAGGAGCTCACCCGCTGTTCATCAGGTCTGAGGGTAACTTTAGCTTCCTGAACATTTCCTATAGGAAAGGCCCTGTATCACGTGGCAACACAGTTAATGCTTCAGACTTAGTATCTGCTATTCTACATCTTACCTGAGCAGCACTAATGAGATGACCAGCTGAAAGTGAGGGCGAGAAGAGCTTGCTCCTGCCCAGGAAATGGCTGTCTGCCCCCTGTAGTCCCTGAAGTGAGGGAAGATGAAAGCTGCCCCTGGGGAGAGGGACAGTTGTAATTTGCTTTGATCTACAGAAACTACTGCGTATCTGTATATGTCACCTGTGGAATGTGGCAGGTCTGGTTCCTTCAGACCCTACATTTGTGGGAGCTGTTTTGTGTCTGTTTCTCAAGCCTCCAGTTCTCTGTTTGCCTCCAGGTCTCCTATTTTCCCTTCACACAAGCTTTTGAGAGAGCAAAAGCAGAAAAGAAGCTGGTGCACTCGATCCTGCTCTGGGGTGCCCTGGATGACCAGTCCTGCTGAGGTGAGGGACACTACCACAGTGGCTGGAGGAATGATGCACCTCATTCAGGATCTGAGAAGGGCTGGGTGTCAGAGGGCTGGTCAGGAGCCAGGGATAAATAGACGTTGTATTCCTCATTTTGGGTGCCTGCACAGAAAAGGGCTGGAAGTGGGGAATTACTGATCAGAGCTTAGGTCCCCAGTGGCAGGATTAGGCCTATTTTAGACAAGTCCCAGACCAACTTGCTAATTCAAGTGACTTTGTTGAGGGTGAGCTGTGGATCTGGTCTTTCCTCTTTCTCTTCCCCTCTCAGTCTGCTAGGGTAGAGGCCGCATCTGTGGAGTAAAATGGACACTGCTCTCTGCTTTGTTGCTAACACCTGCACAGGAGAAGCCAGAGCCAGCAGTGGGATTGAAATTGTCCTGATGTGTTGCCATTCCCCAACGTGCCCAATAATTTGCATGCCACATTGGGCAGGAGTAATGGGTGGGAGAGGTGCAGGTATCTTTAGTCTTATTTGCTCTGCTCAGTATGAAAAGCAAGAGGCACTCAGGGTAGATGTGCAGGGCCTAATCCTTTCAAAAATGCAGCAAACCAGTCAGCTTCCATGACAAGCTTGTTCTGGTCCTTGTGTTGTCTTTCAAGTGGATGGCATCTGCTCTGGTGAGCCTTCTCTGCCAGCAGCACACACTGGAAGCAGTAAGCAATGGAAAACTGCTAGCAAAGGGGTAATTAGACAATATGCCAGGCTGGGGGGAGCTCAAACCAGCTGCTGCAGCAACTCAGGCAGTGGCGTGAATCATGGCAATAGTTAGCTTGGGAGTCACTGCAAACTGCTGTCTGCCTTTCTTTGTATGCCAGGTTCAGGGCGAACTCTCCGGGAGACTGTCCTGGAAAGTTCGCCCATCCTTACCCTGCTGAATGAGAGCTTCATTAGCAGCTGGTCGCTGGTAAAGGAGCTGGAAGAGCTGCAGGTGAGTGCTGGAGCCACATCTGCCTTCTTTGTGTTCGGTGTTGGTGAACACAGACAGTGCCAGGAGGTGCTGGCAGGAGGGGAGAGCTCACACCTGTACCAATGGGGAATTTTGGTTCCAAGCCCTCTGTGACCTAGCAACTGCAGTGGCAAAATGAACACTAGATGGAGGCAAGCTAAGAAAACAGCACAGTGAACCCCTGCATTCTATCATGTTGCCGATATTAAAAAACAAATCAGATGCTTCACTGCCATATCCCCATCCAAGGCTTTTTGTGCGATCAGCAAGCTGACTTCTCCGTACCCAAGGGAGCAACCAAAATAACTCTCTGAATCCTGATCCCCTGATTTCACCTTTCCCCACTTGTGAGCCTGCCTCTGGGCCTATGCTGTCAGCTGGGGTCAGTTACAGAGCTGGACACACTAGAAAAAGCTTGGGTTGGACTGTTCATGTGACTGGGAACTGCCAGTAATGGGATGATCTTATTTTGAGGGGAGAAAAGCTACAGCTGAAATGTGAGGAGGGGACACTGGCTGAAAGGGAATAGTAAAGCAGATCATGACAATAGAGACAGCTATCATGGTGGCTCTTTGGGCTGCCCCCTCATCCCACGTTAGCTTTACTTCTTCCACTCCATTCTGCTCATTTTGGTGTATGTAAGAGTATTCTCTGGGTTTTCCTTACAGGCCAATAGAGAGAACGAGTTCTACAGCAAGCTGGCTGACCTGCACCTTGAGAAATACAATTTCCCCGTGGAGATGATCATCTGCCTCCCCAATGGCACGGTGGTATGTTCTTCAAGCCCCCTTCAGCTGGGCTTGGTTCTCCCCACCAGAATGTGCTTTCATCTGCAGAGCCTAAAGTGAGAGTTGTGCTACCTCAGCTGTTCTCTGGCTCGTTGGACCTTTGTGGGGCTGTGCTTTGCTCTCAGGGATGTTGTGACAGGCAGACAGCAGCAAGTGCTCTACCAAGAAGTCTGATACAAATGTCTTTTTATTTTGAGACAGAACAACATTAGAGGGGAAAAACAATAAAAAATGAACCACGTCTGCCTACATTTCCTCATTGACCTTTGTTGGAGTTGGTGGCATTTGAACAGCCATTGTAGCTTTTTTTCCTGCATCCATTGTCCCTTGTGTTAATGTTCCGCTTAAATCTCTCCTTGGCAGCAGCTTCTAAGTACGTTTACCTATATCTTGCGTCCTGGAGTTTTTCACAGCAGATCAGCCATTAACAAGTCCACACACTTTGGCTTTGCTGTGCTCCCCAATGACCCCTTCTGCCTTGGATTTGGAGAATGACAATAGCTCCTGATGCTTCATGCTGTGGGGCTTTGCTGTGGGTCAGTGGTCTGGCTGCCTACAGTGGAGGATCCTGCCATTGCTAGTTTGATTGTCCCCCACACTACCCAGATGTTAGCTAGTAATACTTGCAGTGACTCCTTGCTGTCTCTTAAGTGGCTCTCCTCCAAACTATGCTGTGGACCAGCAAGTGGCTTCTGCTCAGGAAGTTACAGCCTGTAAAGGTTTCTGTGGTCAGTGGCCACACATCCCCCTGTCCTTTATCCTTCAGGAAAATGGAAGGCACAGCGGTATTTTAAGCTCACACATTGGTTTTGCAGCTATGCTAGTCTGAGAACATGCAACCCAGCAGTTAGCATGGGTGGGCTACCATCTCCCTAGCCCTTGATCAGAGCTAAGTTTTATGCCTGCATGATTTGTTTCCAAATCATGCAGATGTAAATCATTCCAAAGGTGTTTCCAAATCACCTTCATATTTTTCTTAACCTAAGTGAGGGCTCAGCGCTTCTGGGGAGAAGAACAGAACATTGTCTTTCACACATATTTCTCTGACTAAAATAGAAACCTGAGTCCTGGATGCTGAATTAAGATTTGCAAAATGTTGGAGATTCTTTAAGAGTTGCTACAGTACTGTCACCTGTGCCCTGGCAAGAGGCCAAGGCAGTAGATGAGGTATTGTGCTTGTCTTTAAAGTCTCCTCTCCTCATCTGTTTTCTTTCCCAGATTCACCATATCAATGCCAACTACTTCTTGGATATTACTTCTATGAAGCCTGAAGATGTTGAAAGTAGTGTCTTTAGTTTCTCAAACAATTTTGATGACCCTTCTACTGCAACTTACCTCCAGTTTCTGAAGGAAGGACTGCAAAGAGCAAAATCATACCTGCAGACCTAAAAACAAAGGCACTTGGATGCCCCCGTGGAGATGGCCAAACACTTCAGACATCTATTTTGATTGCAGCAGTTCTTCCTCATCTTCATGCCACTGATTTTAAGATGCAGACCTTTCCAAGAGTGGGACTTTGCTCTGGGTGATCTGGGCTGTTGGTTCAAGGCTTAAGGTTCAAGTGATACCAGTTTATGTAACTTGTCCTTTTGAGTTCAGGCAACTTTTTATAGGAATGAAAATACTTGGATGTGTAAACATTCTTTGTGCATACACGTTGCCACCCACCCTCATATTTTTCCTCCTCCTCTTCAGATCCTGGGATGAAACTCTTCTTACAGATATACCAATTGCCACCTGGAAACATCTGATCTCAAGAGCTAGACTGTGTGTTGAATTACAGAGAACAGCATTGCCACAACAACCAAACACTCCTGATGAACACCTATGCCATGTGGGTGAATGCACAGAATCCAGCGCAGGCAGGAAGCTCTTTCCTGGTATCTGGTGTCCTCCATACCTCCTTGCCAGCAGCAGCTCCAAGCTGTAAGCTACTCTGTGGCATGGATCCCAGTTCTCTGTGGTGACATTTTTTGACAGCTATGGCAACCAGTGCATAGTGGGACTGTAGCTGAAAATGTGTAGACACAGAAGTAGGAGGATCTAGCTGGAGGCTTGATCTCTGGAGTAGCCTCCTCGCAGCTCCCTGGATTCCTCAGACACCTATCCTGTGTGACATGGTGTGGGAACTGTCTCATTTATGCACGTTCTTTGTATCTGATGAAGATGGTGAGGTTGACACAGTGAAATTAGGAGTGGAGAACAGGGCATTTGAGGTATGGTGTAGTTAAGAGATGTCAGTTGTGGATTAACTTGGGGATTAGGGACCAGAGTCTCTGGAAGTGAGCTTTACCTGTACAGTATGTGAGCGACAGGCTATGGACACCATAATAAGCAGTGCCCCCATTCCCGTTCATACCAAGGCTACTCCTACCCCACCTGGTTTGAGAGCTTTATTCTTCCAGTGTCTCTTCAGTGGTGATGAAATACTTGGTCCATGTTTGCTCTGATTTTCCAAGTCCTACTGAATGATGAACCATGATGAAGTTTGCTTTGGGAAGGGAAGGTTCAGCATTATCCTGAGAGCATTAACTGGCTGAGAATTGAGCAGTTTTAAAGGCCAGTGGTATAAAGAAATTGTCAGGAGACTTTCCCAAATAAGCAGTTGTTTAACTAGAATGCCATTGTCCCTTTTCTGCAAACATCCTGAGCAGTTGTTCCTATTCCGTACTGACTACACAGTGAGTGCAATTTGGGGAAGGAAGGGTTAAATGAAATGGAGTTTTAAGCATATTCTTGTAAATAGGTGAGATTAAGCATCTTCAATAGATGGCTGCAAACAGCTATGGCTGTTGATGCTTTTCTGCTCTCTGAAGCACAATTTTCTTGGACCAAATCAAAAGTGGTGGGAATGCCTTTTTTTTTTTTATAGGAAGGGGTAGAATCACAGAACAGCTGAGATTGGAAGGGACCTTTGGAGATCATCTGGTCCAACCCCCTGCTCAAGCAGGGACGCCCGACTCCTGGAACAAGTTGCGCAGGACCATGTCCATTTGGCTTTTGAAGATCTGCAAGGAGGGAGACTCCACAATCTCCTCTCTGGGCAGCTTATTCCAGTGCTCTGTTCCCTGCACAGTAAAGAAGTGCTTCCTGATGTTTAGACGGAACCTTTTGTGTTCCAGTTTGTATGTGTGCCTCTTGTCCTGGTGCTGGGCACCACTGAAAAGAGTCTAGTTCTGTCTTTTTGCACCCTTCCTTCAGGTATTGATACACATTGATAAGGTTCCCCATGAACATCCTCTTCTCCAGCCTGAACAGTCCCAGCTCTCTTTGCCTCCTTACAAGAGAGGTACGACAATCTTTGTACTGTCTTGGTAGCCCTCTGCTGTATTCTTTGCAGTATGTCCAGGTCTCTCATTCTGGGGAGCCCAGAACTGGACACAGAACTTCAGGTGTGGCCTCACCAGCTCTGGGTAGAGTGTAAGGATCATCTCTCTTGACTTGCTGGCAATGTTTTGCCTAATGCAACCAGAAATAGTTAGCCTTCTTAACAGCAGAGGTACATTGCTGGCTCACATTCAACTTGGTGTCTTCCAGGGCTCCTAGGTTCTTTTCTGCAGAGCTGCTTTGCAGCGGTGTGGCCTCCAGCATGTACTGATGTCTGGCGTTGTTCCTCCCCACGTGCAGGACTTAACACTTTGCCTTGTTGAACTTCATGAGATTCCTGTACTCGTTCCTCATCCTGCTCCAGCCCTTCTGTCTTTATCCATGGCTACAGGCTGAGTTTAGATGGACCTTTGGGTAAGCCAGTGTAGCTTAAGTAATTGCTCTAGTGAGATTAATTACCTGTCGGACTTTTTTTTTTTTAATTGACTTTATAACTATGCATTAGCTCTGCACTTTTATAGCACTCCAAGGGGCATGTGGTAATTACAGGATTGGGTTACAGACAGCACTTTTAGTGGTGGCTATGGAAAGTGTCAAATAGGCAGCATTAGAGACCAAGCTCCTGTCATGCTGGCAGTCGCAGCCCCCTCTATGTTCCTTCTGGGGACTTGGCCCAAGCCAAGAGCAACAGAGCAAACCAAGTGCTTGATTCGTGGAACAGTGTGTTTATTCAGCGCTGGGCAGCACGGGGGTAGTCCCACCAAAGCCATACGCAACAATTTGCTCGCTTGCATTCTCTTTTATCCCCTAAAATATTACATATGCATTAAGTTTCGCAACACACCTATGCATATTCACTTCCTAGCTCCACCTAGCCCTGCTTCGTATGCTAATTATCTTATCAGTCCTTCTGCACTTGCGTAGTATTTTCTGGTGGTAGTCTGGGTGGTTGTCGGGATGAAGTAAGATGTCTTCATCAGAGTTGAACTTTTCACCTTATCTTCTTGCATATGCTTTCTGAGCCCTTGGTCTCAGTCCAATCCATAAGGTTGGTTTGTCTTGGTTCCCAGGGCATCTGTTATCTAGGCACCTTGCAAGTGTGGCCTTCTTTTAGTCCTCCTCCTTACTCCCTATCATAAATCTGTGCTGGCAGCTTTTAGTCCTCCTCTTTACTCCTCATCTGTGCATTCTCTCATGCTGTATTTGCATGTACATTTTGTATTTTCCCAGTGCAGCACAAGCACAGTACATCACAAATGTAACATTGTATTTTCCAAGCACAGCACATATTAAGCACTGAGCGTTGTCTATATATTTATTCTTAATCAGTCACTCTCTAATTTCTAATCCCATGTTTCATGCTTACCTCCCTCCAGCTCCTTGGGAAGCACAGCTTTAGCGTAGATCATCTATCTTTTACAAAGCTTCATGAGTTTGTTTTGTTTGCATCTTTTGTTAGTCCCGCAGTCAATGGCTTCAGACTTCCAAGTGGTGTTTCTTGGTTGTGTGCATGTGGAGAATTCATTCCATTTGCTTTCCTTCCAACTGGTTTTGCAGCAGAAGGGGTCAGAGAGGACAGGCAGTAGCTGAGCACCCAGGGATTGTTGTCTTCTCAAGGCATGGAAAAACAGCTGCAAGAGAGGTTCTGCAAAGCCAGGGGAGTAGTGGGTGGAGGAGGAAGGGGCGTCCTTCGCCCTTGTGTTGCGGTGTGTGCACAGAATGGCAGGAGTTGCTTGAATTGTGGCAGGAGCCCAGGCAGCCACCCGCAGGGTGGAGCAGTCTGGGGCATCCTGGGTTCGACTGTGTCCGCGTGTTAGCTCATTAACTACAAAACTGCCCAGTCTAATCAACCTGTCACTGTCCATTTACAGCTGTGGGTGGGCTCTGGACAGACACTGTTGCCCGAGGCCTTCTTTTTAATGCGTGCCAAGCTTTTTCTTGCATTTGTAAACTTACTACGTTTTTTTCAGTAACCTTGTAATACGGGGGGGGGGGGCGCGGAGCAGAGACGCTGCTTTTCACGATCTGCTGTGCTTTGTGACGCTCTGGTCTGAAACCCACACGTGGGTCAGAGCTGATGTCCCACAGCAGCGATGCGGGAGAAAGCGGCGCTGCTCCCGCCTCCCTGCCCCGCGCGGGTCGGGCCGGGTCGGTTCGGTTCGGTGCCGTTGGCTGTGACGCGCTGCCCGGCGGGCTGGAGCTGCACTAAAACCGATCCCGCACCTCGGCCTCGCTTAGTCCTTGCCTCCTCCGGGGCGGCGGGCGGGGGAGCGGGGAGGGGCGGGCGCTCGGCCGCGGCGCATGCGGGAGGCCCGCGGCGGAAGGGCGCGGGGCGAGCTCCGCTTCCGGGCCGCGGCGGCGGAGGGGCCGTTAGCGGGGCTGCACGGCGCCGCCGCCTCTCAGGTACGGCCGGGGGGGCGGGAGGGGGGGAACGTCGGGGGAGGGAGGGGCGAGGGGAGCGCCGCGCCGCGGGTCCGGCGGCCTCCTCGGGCAGCGGGGGCAGGGCCGGGACGCGCTTGCCGAGCTCGGCGTGGCGCCGGCAGCTCGCTTGGCTCGGCCCGGCCCGGCCCGGCCCCGCCTTTCGCGGATCGGCTCTGCGGGCGGCCCGGTCCGCAGCCAAGTCGCGCCTGTCTTCCAGGGAGAAGCCCCGGAGCGGCGTACGATGAAGCCGGTTCGCGTCCGCGGGACCCGCAGCACCCTGCCGTGAGCCCGCCCTGGGGACGAGTTGCCGGTGCCCGAGATGGCAGCTGATTCCGTAAGCAGGCAGCCCCCAGACCACGCTCCGCAGCCCGACAGGCGCCTCCGGGCCTGCTTTTCCATGCGGCCTCCCCGAGGCCGACACCGTGGTCAACACGCTTCCCCTTCCGACACTGAATTTAAAATACGTATTAAGGAGCATTAAACGTAACTATGTGACTATTAGGTTGAGACCAACGGTCAGGCTTTGTGTGCGTTACAAACTCTAGCAGTAAGTTCTTTAATTGACTTCTTGGTGGACTGAGCAAAATAAGCTCTTTGGATTCCAGTCTTGCACTATGGTATTTGCTGCCCGGTCTCGTGCTGTGTCTTGTCAGAAAGCCAGTGGCAAAGCTGTGAGAATGGCAGAGGGGAGAACAGCCAAAGGGGCAGAGCTTTGCTCTTCAATCTGTTTCATTAGTAACTAGAGATTGCTAAAATATTATCTGTTTCTGAAGATGCTTGCCAAGACCGTTCTGATAAGAACCTGGTTTAGATAGGTGGTGTGGTTTAACCTGGCCGGCAGCTCAGCACCATGCAGCCATTCGCACACCCTTCCCCCTCCCTTTCACGGATGGGGGAGAGAATCAGAAAAAAAATGAAAGGCTGTGGGTTGAGATAAAGACAGCTTATTAGGACAGAAACAAAAGGAAAATAATAGTAATAATGATTAGTACTACTAATAATAGTGTGTACAAACAAGTGATCCACAATGCAATTGCTCACCCCCACTGACCGATGCCCAGCCTATCCCTGAGCAGCCAGCCCCCCCACCCTGGGCCAGCCCCCACGTATATTGTTCAGCATGATGTCAGATGCTATGGAATACCCCTTTGGCCGGTTGGGATCAGCTGTCCTGGGTCTGTTCCTCCCAGCTCCTGCTGCACCCCTAGCCTGCTCGCTGGCAGGACAGAGCGAGAAGCTGAAAAGTCCTTGGCTTAGTGTAAGCACTGCTCTGCAACAATTACAACATCAGTGTGATATCAACATTATTCTCATCCTAAATCCCAAACACAGCACCATACAAGCTACTAGGAGGAAAATTAACTCTATCCTAGCCAAAACCAGGACAATAGGCATTGAATAGATTTAATGCTTTTCCATTGTCCAGGAAAAGTTCACGGTTTTATCACTGTGGGTTACTTTCAAGGATCATGAAAGTGAAGGTGTTCCTTTAAATGAGACTTTCCTTGTGATTTCATTTTTCTTCTGGGGTATTCACATGATAATGTTTTCCTCCTTTCCACATAGTTTAATTTGTAACTCAGTGTCTGTTACTGAGTGCTTTTAGTTTTCAGCCCTGAAAATAGTACGTCCGTGCTTAAAATACTCCCTACTAACTGGCTGGCTGTCATTTATGTTAGGCTAAAGCACAGTGTTATGGAATTAGGACCTAAGCTATTTGTGGGTTCCAAATTAAAAGTATCTCTCAACAAATAAAAAACGAGAGATCAGATTGCATGTGATGATTTCCAATTTAATAGATTTTTAAAGAGACGGGTGACTTGAAATGTTAATAATATAACGTGGCTTCTTGTAGACAATCCCCATTTGGCAGAACAAACCCCATGGCTCAACACGCAGCGTTGTCAGGAGGATTGGGTCAAACCTTCCTTTAAAACCCTGTCCCAGAGCAACCTTTGAGGTAAGTAGACTAATAAGGAATTTGGTGATTGCGTGTAGGAAGCTGCCTTTCTTGAGCAAGATGAGGTACTGTCATGAGCTGCAGTACTGTGAACCAAACGCATCTGTAGACTAGTACTTAAAAAAACTTTTGTGTAGCAGCGTATTTAATTTTTAAGAATGTACTATTTCTTTTTTGTAAATCCTGTGCTTGTAACTGATCATCGGCAAACATTGAGGAAAATACCTCCTAAAATAGTGTCTATGCACAGAGTTAGAGAGATGATACCTAGAGGAGAGAGAAACATGTTGCTGAAACCCTGCTTTGTTTTGTGACCTCCAGCAGCTGCAGGTAAAACAAGGTTAATATGGAAATGCTTGCATCACTATTTAAGCTCAAGGCCAGTGCTGGGATTTGTAATGGCAAAGTGTTGCGCGTTGGCTTGGCAGTGTGTTAAGCTGTATCAGGTATCCATTTGCTGCCTTGCTATTCAGTCCCAAAGAGCACAGTAACACCAGCGCCCCCAGGAACACCCACATAAGCCAACACGCTGAAGCACTGCATTTCTGTAAGCTAAGTGGTGTTTCTGTCACGCATCTGGCAGATGCAACTGCTGGCCTGGTGAAGAGGATGAAGTCTATAATGGCCAGTATAGCAAATCTGGGGCAGCTTCAGGAAACAGGGCCACAGTTCCCTTACTGTAATTTTCTTCTTTCTAGGTTCTACCAAATGTTTCAGAGCTCTATTTAAATGATGTCCCTCCAGTCCCAACCTTGGCAGACATTGGGTGGATAGCAGCAGATGATGAAGAAACATATGCTAGGGTCAGGTTGGTTTCCTCTTTGTGTCTGCTGATCTTTTTTTTTTTTTTTTTAATAAGCTGGTTTATTTTGCCTAGCATAGTCCAGTAGTTGATCAAATGCTCACAACCTCGCAACCTACAGTCCTCTTAAGATCTGATGCAATGCCTGTTGAAAGGTGTTTTTCCCAAGAGACGGGAAAAATAATTTGGACAATGGACCCTGGGAGGAATTCACAGGAAGTGCTAACAGTACTAAGAGCTGAGCCATGCCACTGAAAGATCTGGGAAGAGTAACCCACTGACTTGTGTTATTTTCAGCCTAGAAAGTTGAAGAGTTGAGTTCACAGAATCACAGAATAGTTGAGTTTGGAATGGGCCTCTGTAGGTCGTCTGGTCCAACCCCCCTCCTCAAGCAGGGATGCCCAGAGCAAGTTGTGCAGGACCATGTTCATTTGGCTTTTGAAGATCTGCAAGGAGGGAGACTCTGCAACCTCTCTGGGCATCTTATTCCAGTGCTCTGTCACCTGCACAGTGAAGAAGTGCTTCCTGGTGGTTAGACGGAACCTTTTGTGTTCCAGTTTGTACGTGTGCCTCTTGTCCTGGCACTGGGCACCACCAGAAATTAGTCCCAGTTATCCTGGGACTGAAACATTCTGCCCCAGGAGTTTGGTTCTGGCCAGTTAAATTTTTGTGCTCTAAGCAGGACAGTAATAATAGATACCTTGTGAAAGATACTGTTGAAATCAAAGGCAGAAGTTAATGGGTAAGTGACACTTGCCCATGTGCATCCAGCACGCTCCTCAGTATGGAGACAGTAGGCAGGAAGTGACTTGTAACTCTGTGAGCACACCTTGACTTTTGTCCCTGCATCCTTTCACCAATTCTTCTGTCATTTGGCCATGATTTCTTTGACTTTGTGTTCCTTGTAATGTGGAGAAGCAGCACATGCAGTGGTGCAGCCCACCTAAACAGCTGTGTGTAGAACATAGTGGTGCAGAGGCTTAATTCATTGTGTTAAAGTGTTTTGCTGTCCTGAGGTGGAGGCAGAGAAATGACAAACATTTTCACTGAACTTTGTCAGTGACCAACATTTTATTGTCCTGCAGAAGCGACACGCGCCCTTTGAAGCACAAATGGAAGCCAAGTCCCTTCACTGTTATACAGCGAAATGCTTCAGTCCCCAACCTGAGGAAGCAGGGAGAGAAGCTGCTCACCTTGAAAAAACCTGGTTTACCAGCACTGAGTCGAACAACAGAGCTCCAGGATGAGCTGAGTCACCTTCGAAGTCAGATAGCTAAAATTGTTGCTGCAGAGTCAGGTAGGAACACAATGAGTTTTGTTGTTGTTTTCAAACAAGAAGGGCTGAGTTAGAGAACCATGTTATTTCCTCCATACAGAACAGACTTGCTTGTTTTTATTTTAGCAGAACTGTCATTGTTGCTGGCGGGATGCCATCTTTGGTGCCAACTCAGTGCTGGTTCTTTGTCTAGGTGTTTGTATTTGTTTCGTTGCAGGAGTCCTGCTTGTCTTTAAGAAATACGAGGTGTTGCTTTGTGACTGCATTTGGTGCATTTGATCTGGAGGCTATCTAATTTCAAACGCCTTGTTTCATGAAAATATGTGGTGTATTCCTGCTGTTCTTGCTCCCAGTTGGCCATGAGTATGAGGGCTACATCTTGATTTGGGTAGGAGTGAGACGACAGTGCTTGTTTCTTTTTTAAACATGGTAGTGTCATATATGTAACAAATAAAGTACCTGGGGAAGAGCCTGGCTGAACTGATTTATTTATTTACTTCAGTAAATTTGTATGCAGATAAAATTCATGTTTTAGCCACAAAACAAAACTATGAAGAAACAGTTCATCCTTCTCTTCCTTTCACGGCCTTCCCTGTATACTCAGCTCTTGAAATATGAAGATGCTTGGTAGAATCCAAATCCCGGTAGTTTCTACAAAGCTCACTGCTACAGTGGCTATTTTAGAGTGTGGAAGCTAGTGAAGCCAAAAGTGCTCTGGTATCTTTATTTATGGAGTAGTCAGAAGACAGAGTTGTTGATCTCAGAACTCAAAAAACATTGAAAAATGAACAATTCTGCAAACTTACAGTGATTTAACTCTTATTGATGGCAGTTTTCTTAAGGGCTGCATTCCATGTATGCAGAGTTCTTTGGCCAGTGACCAAGATGACAGTTGCGTTATGGCTGCTTTCCAGAGCAAAAGAAGGATCTATAATTTTCCCGTTACTTCAGAAAACAAAACAGAACAGGATTGTGTGATACTTGAAATGATGTCATGAGGCTTAATTCCTGTCTGGGGTTGGTAATAGTAGCTGATGAAACTTTCTTTACCCTATACATGAAAGCAAATATTTTTTTTAAATTCCCAAATTGCTACTCAGAGCCACAATGTATACAGAGTATGTGCATGGGACCAAATCTCATGATCTGTGAAATACAGCATGGCTATCTGATTCCTGTAGCCCTAAGGCACTTCCAACTTTATTGACTACTTACATTTAGTCCAGTTATCCATGAGACATAAAAGCATTTGAATGTGGAACAGAGTTATGTTTGATTTAGTTGGCATGGTGGTTTCTATGAGAAACTTCTTGTTTGTTTTTTTCATTTCCGTGTGATTGTCAGTGGATTCTATAAATGTATTTGATAATGTTACTATGAATATATAGATCACCACCTGAGAACAGATACAATGTTTTAGCATGTGAAGTTGTATTTAGATGAAATTAGGTATTTCTTCTGACAGTCCATTCGCTACCATGGGAAAATACTATTGTGAGGTAATACATGCAGAGTATACTGGTCTTCCTGTGCTTGCGTTTCCCGTCACCTTCAGTTCTGTAATAATACACTGGATCCTGTATGCCACATGCTTCCACTCTTAGAGCAGCAAGGTTAAATGAAGCCACTGGAGGCAAGGGAGCTACGCTGCCCTCAACTCTGCAGGGATTAATTGTAAAACAGGGCATTGCAGATGTCTGCTTCAGAGAAGCTGCGTATTTCCTCTTCCCCCTTTTATGCAAGATCACAGGGACAAAGCAATTGGAATAAAGAACAGGGCAAATTCTGTTGTTTTACGCCCCCTATATTGTGAGAATAGTTCTTACTGACTTAGTATCTTCTAAGTCAATAATGGGGAGGTACGGTTTAGGGCCTAGCTGTAGCTCAATAATCTGAACTATTTAGCAGACTAATTTTAGGAAGATTGATGTCAGAAAAGAAGTATTGTGTAATCTGCTTTATTTTATACTGTTAGAGAAATCCCCTAATGGGCAATTAATAACTATCTGCAAGTGTACTGTTGAGGCTAAGCACATTGTGGGTTTATTTTTTTCCCCCCTCCGTTTTATGTAATAAATATCTAACTCATTTTCATTTCATAACACTTGGAATTTATATAGATGTTTTTATCCTGATGGCATTTAACAACATGAGCAAATTAGTCTCATCTTTCCTTTGAAGCAGGTGAATGGTATTCTCATTTTACAGGTGGTGATGGAAAGCAAGTAAGGTCAAAAATGCCTGTAGTCACAGCAAATTGCTCTGAACATCTAGTGTAAAGTGCAGGAGCTTTTGAACCAGCTCTGCATTCATGCCAGTCATAATGGTATGGGGAGGAGGGAGCATGAAAGTAAATGAAAGCTGTTTTCATAGCGGTGAAGAGCGAGAAGAGAAAAACTAACAAAATTTCGATCCACATTCTGACACAGGCTCTACCCGTGTTCCTGAGCAGCAGCTAAATCTCTGTTCCTCCATTACTTGCCTGTAAAAATGGAAAAAATAAACATTATCTGACTTCTTCAGGGACTGGGTGCAGTATTTGAACTGCAGGGGTGATGCAGTGATGGGCACAATAGGAATAGAGATACATAAGGTGAGTTGGTGGTATAAAAAGTACTGGAGAAGGTCTTTTGTTGCCATATGGTGTTTTAAGAAGCAGAGTAACCATGGAGGTTAACACAGAGACTATGATGTGTTTTTTTGTTCGTTTTTTTAAATAATATAGGGGAGGATATCAGATAATGCCTCTAGAATTATATTCTGTTGTTTTGGAAGAAAAAAAAAAGAATATATAAATTGGTATTCATTTATCTATCCACTTATATTTTCTCTTTCAGCTTCTCCTTCATTCACACCAGATGTATTATCTCCAGGAAGCTCAAATGCATCTTCTCCTTTACCTTGTTTTGGACCCTCTTTCCAATCTACGACTTCCTTTGTCATTAGTGATATCACAGAGGAGGAAGCAGAACTGGAAACTCCCGAGCTTCCATCAGTCTCCATGCTTTGTTCTGCAACCTCCGAGTGTTGTAAATTGAAACCAAAGGATCCTGATGAGGAAGATTCTTTGTCTCTTTCCAAGGCCAGCAGTTTTGCAGACATGATGGGCATTCTTAAAGACATTCATAGGATGAAGCAGAGCAAAGACTTGTAAGTGCTTCTTTTACTCTGATTTTATGTTCTCTTTCAAAGTTTCTTTTTTTTTTGTCTGTCATATCACTGTAGACATTGGACATAGCATTTATCTTGTTAGTGCTGCTATATATTCATGATATGGGGGGAGAGGAATGTCTATTTGCACTAGAACTTGTTAATATTTATGCTTTTTTTTTTTTTTCCTTTATGATGGCTTATCTGCTTGGATAGAAAGCAGTAGAGGGGAACTTAAACTGATTAGCACAATGTTTGGCTATTTCAACCTGTTCAACTGAAAAAAAAAAAGAGTGCTTTGCCCAGTTGAAAACTAGAACTATATGTACAAGCAGCTTTCAGAGCAAGGGCTTCACTCCTGTTCTCTGCTTGCAGTGGTTCCACGTGCTGGTGCTTACGCTGTTTGAAGGCCCAAGTTGTCTCTGGTTGGGAAACTGCATGTTTTTGTACAGGAATTAAACATGTGGAGTGTCTCATGTTCCTGACTTGCTCTGAATTGAATCTGGCCCAGCTCTGAGCATGGGCAGAGTATGTTTTCATTTGCCCCATTATGAGTTTATACACTGGTCATGAGAACACACCTCAAGATGCTGATATGCTGACTGCTGCATGGCTGAGGCAGGATTCTGCCCAGCTGAAAATGTAGCTTCTTTAATACATTAGCTGTACTGTCTTATCTTATATGTGAAATCACAATAATGAAATTCAGTTTCCAAATTCTTCAGTACCAAAGCTCTCTCCACCCATTATGCCGTGTCAGTAGGATTCCTGGCCAAAAACATGTTGCATGATGGTTGTTCACATCTTCTATGCCTAATTCAGTTTAAAAGTAAAGTAATTCTCAGCACAGAAAACATTACATAGACAAATGAGAGAAATTTGTCTGTGGTGCCACTATGGTGTCAGACAAAAAAGAAAGCTGTTTCAGGTATGTCAACAGCAAGAGGAGGTCAAAGGAAAACATTAGACTGATACTTGGATTGGATTCCTAAAAAGTAAAGAGGAGGAAAAGGCAGAGGCATTTAATGTTTTTTTTTTTTTCCTCGGTATTTAACGGTAACAACAGATCTTGGGCTGCCTGAACCTCAGAGTTGAAGGACCAGGACTGGGAGAGCAGTGACTTTCCATCTGTGGTCACTGAAATTGTAAGGGAATAGCTGCATCAGTTCCACATTCATGAGTCCATTGGGCCAGATAGGATTCATCACACAGGGCTGAAGAAATTAGCAAACGTTATAGCTGGATCCCTCTCAACAATTTACCAAAGGTCCCCCATAATTATCAGGTCCAATCCTTCCAGTGATAATCTTAATTCTACATCTAGTGACTGCAACAAGTCTTGCCCTAGCAGGCAAGCTGGAGATTCTTCTGCTAGAACAAATCTTCCCCAAATGCTTTTATTTCCTGGAGTTAATAACAAAGGTTTACGCAACCTCTTCTTTTCTCCTGTCACTCCATAAGTCAAAATGGATTCCCTTGTCTCAGCATTTCTGGGGATGAAATTTAAGAAGGACAGGGTAGCTCCAGTATCGACTAGAAATTCTGTTTCTTGCCCATCCACTTTGCCATCTGTGTGTCCCATAGAGTTTATTACTGTTCTCCACAGAGTGTAGATTCCAATCCCAAAGTTAGTTCGTCTTTATCACTTTCTAGCTCTAGTCATTGAGTTTTTTCTTCACCCAGCTGCTTTTGTAGTTGTCTGCTTAATTGCTGTGTGTGTGTATATGGGCGGCCCTTGGGTACAGTGGGCACCCCTGCTGCAAATGTCGCATATTCCTGCAGTAGTAGCATTCTCTTCTCTCCCTTATTCTTCCTTTCCCTGTATCCGGTCCCCCTTCCTTGACCTAATCCATGGCCTAACTTTCCCCTTCCTTGGACTTCTCCATTTCTTCTTCTAGCCTGCAAATTCCTCATGAGTGCCACTGCCTATAAATTAGCCTCTTGTTCTGCAGTTCTCTTTCATTCTTTCATCATTATCACCTTTTTATCAGGTTTTTTCCTTCTGCTCATCGTAAACCAATATTGCTACACTTAGAATCTTCTGTAATTTGTCCGCTTGACAACCTGGCATATTCCTTGAAATATTTATGAATGTCTTGGGCATCCTGATCTACAAAAAAACATGGCTAGGACATTGTTAAAATTCTGGGGGGTCATCACCCCCCATGTTTGAGCAAAGCTTGCCATAATTGCCTCCAGAAATCACATGGATATTCATCTATCCTTTGTCTGCACTTCTGTACCTTGGCCCAATTCACCCTTACTTCTCCCATGGTCTTGACTAAATTTCTCAAGGCTGTTTGACGTGCTTCCCTATCCCTCAAAATGTTATAGTCCCCATTAGGGTCATTCGGGCCCAAGGATTCCTATTTCCTCCTACTTGTGCAATTTCCACATCTTTAGCCAGAATTTTATCTTTCTCATCAGACTTGGGTGTCTTGCCAATTTGGGCTATAACCAGTGCAAGTTTTAGAGAACAGCTGGGCACGCCAGCATCCTTTTATAAAACAGGCATTTGGCTTCCCTGGAGTGTTTGGTCCCTAGGATTCCGTGGTTGACCAGCCCATACCTGTATCCCAGAAGGAATCTATTGCCCTCTGTCCCCTCGTCCACCCACCTCCGTTGCCACACGGTTCAGTAAAACGTGGGGTACCATGGGACACGTTCCTACTGGCTGTGGGAATGAGCAAGGTGGAGCCCTTCAAAGGTGTTAAAACTGATCCCAATCCTAATATCCATTCCTCTTTACCTTGTCACAGGGTCTTCAGCCTCCCTCTGGGTGGGATATTTTCTTGCCCGCTCTTCCCATACATGCCAATGCTGATCTTCCATGTGATACTGAAGGAAGGTTAATTTCTGATGATCTAAGGTCCCATTCAGTGATCAATGCAATTGTGAGCCTCCATCCCAAGTGTAGAAAGGCCACTCGTCTGTACATAGGGTCATAGCCTGCTTCTTTGATAGTCCTACAGTCCCAATTTTGTATTTTAATATAATTTTAATATTTTTTCCAATTTTCTAACACTTTTGCTAAAGGGGTCCCTTTCTCTGATTCTGGGACATTCCCCATAGTTTCTGGGAACTCCAATCACTGCTTGCATCTTAAGCTGATCAGCCTGTGTAAGTCTTCCTGCAGTTCTTTCTTTCTCTTCTTGGGGAGTGGGAGCAATGACTCTAGCCTCTCTGCTAAAGGAAGTGCACTCACCTCACCAGTCACAGAGTCTGACTTACACCATCCATGACTTTATCCAGTAGGACTTCACAGTGTCTTCGTGGAGGGCAGTTCCAGTGAGCTGATTGGTGCCCCATTTAGACTGCAATATGCACAGATACGCACAGACACAATTCCTTTGACTCTCTAAGTTTCCGGCTGCTGTAGCAAGGGAGGGACTCAAACCCACCATGGCATGAGGGGGGACTTGAACCCAACCTAGTCTCTGGATATTATCTCTCACACATTGTTGCCACTCAGCCTGGAGGTCCTAAAAGGGAAAACTCCCTTTTATACAGGCTCTGGATAGCCAAGTCCAAGCAGCTCAGGATGGTGATGTGACCTAGGGTCCCATCTAGGGTGCCAAAACTGCTAGGGGATCCCATTGTTTTCCCGTCAGAATGGATCTCCCCAGGCATCTGGAATTCACTCAGTCAACTCTTATTTAATGCAGCAATAATTTAATGTATATCAGCTTGATATATCAGCTTGAGCTGGGTGCCTCCAAGGAGGGACCCCACTCAAAACTTTCCCTGGGTTCCTATATGTGCTCAATCTTTGTTTCATCCACTACAGTCTAATTAGCTCTCGACACATACAAGTTACATTTTTTCAGATCAGCCGTTCTCTGTTGTGGGGCAGGACGGCTTCTGTTTATCTCCCAGGGCAGGCTGTCATCTGTATGCTTTTTGTTGTTCTAGCACCTCCTCTATTTGTAACAAAAGGCGATGATAAAGGCTGCAGAAAAATGCTTAAAGAATCTCACCAGAGGTGCCAATGATCAGCTTGGGCACTTCTCTTTACTAATACACTGCATGTTTGTCTTCCATGTAGAAGCCGAACTTCAGTGAAGGAGGAAGACCCTGCTGTTCTTATAGCTGAAGTTTTGAGAAGAAAGTTTGCCCTACAGGATGAAGATCTAACTATGAAAGAGAAATGATGTTACTGTTAGGAAACTCTGTAAGCAAAAGTATTAAGCTCCTAGATTTTTTTCAGTAGCTACCTTCCTAAGGATTGAACCTTTTGCCACTTTTATTTATTACAATTTTTCTGCACTGGACACTTAGGAAAGACCCTTCAGATTTGACATGTCTTGTTATATTTATTATTATTATTTTTTTTAAGATGGAAGTTTGTTCCCTGCTGTATTTTCATGTTGATTTCTGCTAAGGATCTTCTCAAGAGTGCAGTGAGTGCTGCTAGATTATATTCTTTCTGCTTACTCAAATTAAGTCACGTTAACTTAAAACTTTTTGTTGCAATATAACTAGTTACCATTTCGAGTATAAATGTACATCACACATCCAGTTCTTTCTGTTCTGAGTACGGGACAGAGCTACCGCAAATAAGCTAATTAATGCTTCCAGGTCTTCAGCGTTTATGAGGCTGTGGAATCATGGTTGTAAAAGGTGTCTTCCCAGTAACATTGTCTAACTTGATGATAGGATGAAATTGAAGTCAATGATAAAATCAGTCATGTCTAAGGGCTGTTGGCTGAGTTTAGTATGTCCTTGGTATTTCTTAACTCACATATTATCCGCACAGTTGCATGACAAAACAGCCTAAATTTATTGCCAGTAAACTTAATGTTTCATTAAGAGTTTGTATTCAGATAACGCATTTTATTTGACACTCAAAAGGTATACTTACTGAACCACCAATGCTAAGAATGGAGCACCCACCACAAGAACTGGCATCAGAGAAAAGGGGAGAAAGATCTTGACATTGGCTATGGGTATAGTTCTCACTGACTGAAAATGTTTCCTTCAGCTACACGTTCTCTGCAGTGTTCCTTATCGCTCTATTTAAAGTATGATTTTTCCTTTATGTAAACTGAAGCCTTAAAAAGAGAGTAGTTGTCCTTGATGTTATTAACATGTCCAAAACATGTCAGAAATGGTGCCTTGTATCTGGGAGGGTGGGAGATTTCAGCTGCTACAGATGAGGTGTTAGATGATAGTACTGCAGATGAATGTTTCCAGATGCCAATGATTTTCTTAATCCACCAGTCCCTCAGGTGCTGAAAAATTAAATCATCATCCCTACCTTAAAAGTGAGAGAAGAGGCTTGTATTTCCTCTGAAAAGGAAATGAGTGAGTGAGACTAGAAATAGTGTTTAAGATTTAATCAGTTTTATTTATAGGATACGCAGCTGCAGTTTTAAGAACAGCTCTTTTCCACTGAGATGCAAACCACAAGCTGATTATTCTCTATGAACCAATAAGGATTGTTTGGATAAGGATTTGGTGGGAATTAGTATGCCTCCAGAGAAGATGGGACTAAACCACGAGTCCCTGTTCCTGGAATGTGCTCCATGTGCAAGCTGGATTTAAGAGACAGTATTGGCTCAATTAACTTTTGGACTATGCCCTAACTCCAGTTTGACGTGTTGTACTGAAATTCTAGCCCAAGGGGAAAGTAAAGGTATCTAAAATGGCAACGTTGTCAAAGTTAAAGCAGTGGTTAAGAAAAACTGGATGTACTCAACTTTTTTTTTTTTTTTAAAAAAAAAAATCACATGCTTTTTTCTAACAAAGTAGGTTGTTTTGAAGTGTGATCAGGGTCTTAGATGGACTGTGTTCTCCGCTGCTTAGGACCCCTGGGGTTTTTGAGCAGCTAGTCCCTGCACTTCCAAACAGATAAAATAAAAATGCTACATATCTAAAAGCAGGGAATTAAGTTGAATATTCTGTAAAAGCATAATACAGGAAGTACTACTGCCGTTAGTGAGATGGGGCAGCTGCCACATGCAGTTCAACCACTACTGACCATAGTGCTTATGCTGACTGGGAGTGCTCACTGTACAACTTTTCACCTCTATCCTGCTAGCACCAACCTGTGGCTGTTAAGAACTTGAGGAAACCACTTGCCAGCACACCTCAGTCTGTCACGGTGCATCCTGTCCTATGAAAGGGCAACCCACAAATGCAGTTTCAGGATTACAGTTCAGATTTACCCAGAACAGATGCAATGTTGGAATTCCTGCTCTTTGTCAGTATTCCTTGTTTTAAATCTTTGCTGGACTTGGCAACAGCAGTTAAGTGGTGTGATCTCACGTGCAGCTAGCAAAGGTGTCTCTTTCAGAGCTACAGATGCACAAGCTGAAACATCTGAACCACCCTTCATTTCTCCACACAAACATGCACACACACACATCATTTGTCATGTACGGGGGATGGCACAACTGCAGTTCTGAGATTCCAAATAGGTAGCTGAGCCTATTTCCTTGAGGCAGCAAATGTGAAGTAGATAGTATGAGCTGCTCCTAGAAAAAACTTAATTTGAACTTATAAGATTCTAAGCATTTAACAGGCTGAACAGCAGCATGTTACATAAATGCTGGCAGCTGTACTAGAGCCAAGGCCTTAGTCACACAAGCTGTAATCATGACCGAACAGTCAAAGTATTATAAACATGCTCCTTTAAAATTTTATTTTCTTTAAAGCAAAATTTCAGAGCACACAGAGATCCCGTCTGTTGCATGAGTCTACCGCGTATGCTGGCTAGACCATACATATATGAAAACAATGGTTACACTTAATTAATTGTTTTCTTATAAAAAATGCTTTCCTGAGGCTGCACACTTAACCACTGTTTTCTTCTGAATCTTATGTAAACAGTACGTTATAGCACATACCTAGCTGATGCCTCCCTAGTTCGCTCATAAAAAAGGCCTAAGGCCCATATTGAACAGCAAGAGAAAGCAAACACCAGGTAAGCGCTGGCTGTGGCAAACTATGGGAAAGCTTTATGTCTGGCAAGCCTCATCTTTGAAGCAGTTGGTTTTCTGACTCAGTTTTTTAAATGTAGTTACAACTGAGACACAAAAAACTTGCACCAGCTGTTGAATATATGCAGGGTTAGAGATTGTCTCATTTGTGTTAAAAAATTTCATACAAGGAAGAAAGCGCGGTCATAAGAACAACTTCTGTTTGATAAGTATTATGTGCAGGTTACTGTTGGTGCTGCAACTGCCCTCAGAGCTTCATGTTGCTGGTTGAGGGAACTCTGTGACTACCACTTTTGGAGATTCTGATAAGGTAAAATATACTCAGTTCACTTGATACTTGATAGGACTGCTGGTGTGTAACAGCCATAAATATAGTGTCACGGGCCAGGCAGTGAAGGAGGATGGAGAGAGTGAGAAATAGCTGGCAGAGAATATTTGCATTGCATTCTCTGAAAAACGGAAAGGCAAGGCTCTTCTTGGACTCTTGTGGTTGGAAATGCGGAACTGTTGGCCAACGAACCCAAAATTTTGCACCCGTGCTTAACAGCAAGCCCTGAGCGCTGCCCCTTTTCTTGTGGCCTCTCAAATCTCAGGAACTGCTAGCAGCTGCCTCAATGTTGCTGTCTCTTTTTAGGGCAGCAAGCCAGCTTCTAAATTACTGTTCTTTATTTTGCGCTGAAAGAAAATAAGATGGTCAAAAACATTTTTTTAATGGAAGTTTTTGATGACCTGCTGATGAATTCAGGTAGTTTTCAAGTGGCCGTCCTTAAGAGAGCTGCAGTATTACAAAGTAAAAATGAAGGAAATGAAGGGAAATTAACAAAGGTTTGCATATATATTTTTAACTTTTGATTCCCCCTGTGGCCTATAGTGTTATGGCACAGTTGGACTGCTCTGGGACAGGAGTCCCAGCATGTTTCCTGAACCATCTTACCTTTCTAGTTGTTTTCTAGGAAAACCTAAGAATGGATCCACAGAAGAAATAGTCAGAAGTTACGGGAATCAAATGCTAACATCTGGAATTAGTGTGACACCTGCAAACCAGAAAAGCAGCTGTGCCAGTATGTAGTTATCACAGCAGAATTGAGCTTGCCTGCCCCCATATCGCCTTTCATAGTCCCCTCTGTTCCCACATTTTTAGAAGACTGTGGCTCTTCTCACAGGCTTTTCTGAGGATTACAGCGAACTCCTTATTCTTGAAATGAATTCCTTGCTCTTGATACAAAATGTTTTGTCTGACCGTTCACTTAATTTTAACTCTGACTAGTAATTATCTTCTAGACTGTGCCCAGAAGAATGTGAAAACACCCGAAAAATCAGAGTGATATCTGTGATGCACCCAATCTGCACAACCAATAAACAGCTCCAGCTGGATCACTGAGCACTTTTTTTTTTTTTTTTTTAAAAAAAAGGCAAGCAAACAAAAATGCTTTGGCATTGGTCTTTGTGATTTGCCACTGCCACGGTGCTCCACCAAATCCATTGCAGTCAAGAGGAGGTTTGTGCAGTAACGCGGGAGGGAGGGACACCGCTTGACACCTGAACCCTGAGGCCCCCAGGGGAAGGGGAGAAAGCACAGGCAGGGAGCGACACCGCAGCCTCCTTCCTTCCCAGGAGTCCTGCGCACGAGTTAATAAAGTTTATTTTCTGGCGTGCACTGTTGTCACTGTTTGCGGACGCAGTTAATGGCTGCTGCCGTGTCCAGGGGTGCAGGTTCCGTAGCAGGGTGGGTGCGGACGGGGCAGGGGCTGGGGCGCTGGCCATGAGTTCGTGGGCTGGGGGTGTGTGATGGGTGTGGACGACCCCTCTGGGCGGGGCAATAACCAACCTTGCCATGGGGGCTGCAGGGTCAGACCAGCGGAGGAGAGGGAAGAGGGCAGCGGGGGGGACCCCTGTTCCCCAGGGCGGGGGTGCCAGGGCTGGTCTGGGTGGAGGGAGAGGCTGCTTGTGGAGGAGCGGGGGGGTGGGGGGGGAGGTCAGCGAGCAGCGGGGCGGGCGGGGAGGATGGCCGGGAGGCCGCGTCCCGTGGGATCTGCGGCTGGAGTAGGGGAAGCCCCCGGCGTGGGGGCGGGTGTGAAACCGGAACGAGCAGACAGGCTGGGTAGCTGTGCCTGCCGTTCTGCTTCCGCGCATGCGGCGGCATGCTGCGGCGGCGTCTGGAGCCATCTGGTGGCCAAACAGCAATACTGCAGGCAGGGACGAGCCGCGACAACCTGCTGCCGCCTGCAGGCGACAAGGAGTTACTGCAGGCGGAGAGGAAAAGCGCATGCGCTCTAGCGCGGGTGGGGCGTTCTCTGCTCCCACCTGCTGGCGAAAAATCGGGACTATAGGCGGAGAGGCGCTGCGCATGCGCTTTAGCAGTGTTCAAACATCGTGCCCCGCAGCATGCCGGAAGTTGTGGACTTTGAGCTAGGGTTAGGTTTAAGGTTAGGGTTAGATCCACGGTTAGGGTTAGGTTTACGGTTATGGCTATGGTTATTGTTCTAGAGTAGTAGTTCTTCGGCACTGGGTTTCTGGGAGGCCATGTTGGCTTCCCAGAGCATGGCGGGCGGCCATGTTGAGAATACAAGCCATGCTGGGAAATGTAATTCCCTTGAAAGCTGAAAGTATCCAGTATTTGAGTTCAAATAGACACTTTTGTATACCAAGAAATGGTACCCTGCCTTACAACCTGGTAATACGCTTTCGTGAGAGATTCCTGTTCCTGCTATGCTCTGAGTTGTTGGGAAAACTTACCTTCTTCTCTGTATTAACAAACCTGACATGCAGTGCATGGGTTTATGAAAACAAAAAAATATATTATGCAGGTAAATATAGTTCAAATAGCATAAGCATGCGTGAGACATTAAAACGAGTTTTTTTGAGGGGTCGAAAAAGAAGATGCTTTCAAACACTTGTCTCTGCTTGTTTTTAAGATGTAAAAAGATGGTTCCTGCATCTAAGAGATTTACCATACACCGTTCTTCCAATGTTCTCACCATATCACTGAAAAGATTTGTAGATTTCACAGGTGGAAAGATCAACAAGGCATATTTAGTGCTGTAATGCAACTTTATCATCATGTAATGGGACATCCCCCAAAGCTGAAAGTTGTTAACATTTTCAGGCAATAATTGTAGACTAACGACTATGGCTTATTCTTTCTCTTAATATCAATAAAGTTCCTGCTTGACAAGAAGCATATACTTTCATCTGAGAAGGCTAATTCATCAGAAAACAGTTCTCTGCAACTTCTAGTATTAAATATTGTTTATGGGAAGACTTATTTTTAGTGAATCAACAAATATATTCATATAATTTTGTCTGTGTTTTTTGGAAGTGTTTTTCTCTGGCTACTTGACAAAGTACTCTGGGATACTTTTTCTATCTTCTTGGGATCTCTTTAGTAGGTAAAATATCCTGAGTATTTGGATCTTCAAGCCTACATGTCTCAATCAATTGGAGAACCACTCTTCTACGCCTTATATGTGGTGCTGGTGCATCATGGTATCAACTGTCACTCAGGACACTATGTATGCTACATAAAGGTAGAAGTCAACATCATTTCTAACAGGTTAAAGGTTCTGCTGGCAAACCAATTAAAGTGTTACTAGTAGCTACTGTTTCTAGGGAAAAAGATTTCCTGTAATAATCCCAAACTTGAAAATGGGATCTTAAGCTGTGATTGACTCTCTGCTAAGCAGAGGCCAGACGTGTACCTACTGAGAAGCATGTGATAAGTGATAGCATTTTGTAAAGAGTGCTGAAAAATCTGAACAGTGCTGCTGCAGAACTCTGAATGGTGGGGGGATAGCAACTGTCTTAACTGATCTGGAATCTTGAGTTTACTTTTCAGCAGACAGGAGTGTCTCTCAAGGCAAACAGAGAGAAAAATAACACCTGATACTCATGTCAACATAAATTTATGCTCAGAGTGTAGGTGTAGGGACAGCATCAGTGTGTATATGGAACATCGGGAGAGGAAACTATCACTATTTATAGTTTTTCTACTTCCTTCTCAGAGGGACATTATCTCCAAATTAGAAATTGATATATTTTAAATAAGTGGTGGTGGATCTGATTTATTCTTACTAGTGTTAATATTTGTTCTTGAATAGTACTTAATATATGGTAACGCATCAATCGTCAAATCGTCAAAACTAAACTTAAAAATGTGTGAGACTTATCTCACCGGTCAATATAAAGATCAAGGTCTTTTTTTTTTTTTTTTTTTTTTTTTTTTTTTTTCCCAGTATTCTTTTTTTCTGTTTTCCTTCTCACTGCAGTCTTGCTTTTGTTTCTTGTCCCTTAAGTATGTTTTCAATGTGTTGTTGAAACATTTTCCCTTTCAATCCGAAAAAAGGAGCTGTCACTGGTGTGGGCAAGTTGAAGACTGAGCTTACCTTTCAGAGCTAACCTGAAAATCACTGAGCCCAAGAGCTGTCACCTTAGTCTTCCAATAGGACAAGGATGTCTTCATTTCTCAGTTAAATGCATTTTTCAGGTTTGTGTATTGTTTTCTCAGGAATGGAAAGTGTGTATAGAATGGATTTAAAATTAATTTTAAATTAAAAATGTAAGGGGAAAAAGTTTTAATTACAACAATTTGCACACAATTTGCACACAATTTGCCAGTTGTGGGACTAGGTGTTTTCTTATTTCCTGTGCTTTGTTTAACCTGTCTTAAGTTTAATGGATAGCAATCAAGGTGTACTAGAAATCGGAAAACACTTTATACTTTGTTTTCTCAATCATTTCGGTATAACAAACTAGTTTATGTTTTAAACCCTACATTAGGTTAGTGGTTTCCCTAAACATAACAAGTGCCGTGTGATACAGTGTAGACAGTAACAAAAAAGTATAGATGTTCATCATGTCATTATCTGCCGGAGTGGGAGACAGACCCGGAGTAACGACGCAACCTCAATGCGAATATATTCGTTCTCCTTTATTGCGTATTCTAACAAAGTATATATAGGCTACTCCCTACAGCACGCGACGACAACTTATCATTGGTCTAGCTTCTCTGTGCACACATCTCTAGCGCTAATATGATTGGTACAACGGTGTCATCTCGCCTCCTGAACATAGTTCTGCATATTCTAGTTGTAGCATCACTCAAGGTTATCAGCCCTGGGCCTACATTATCTTTACGGTCCTTCAAAACCTGAGTTGCTCATTGTAATTAAATCATGCCCCTTCTCACTTAACCATGACTCCACAATTATCCAGCTTCTGCCTATGGACACACAATTACGCTTATTAAAAGCGGTATCATCTTGAAACCTAATCAGCATTTTAAAAAGGACTTAGTATCAGAGTTATTGGCTTTTGTCTTGGAGTTTTTTTTTTTTTTTTAATATATATATATATATATATTCAGCACTTCCTTTTCTAGCTTACATTCCCCTGTTGTTTTGCATGAGGAAAATGTGCAACTTTACAAAGTAGAACGGAAAGAGATGCTTTTTAGTCTAACTTTTCATTTTTTTGTAAGAGTTTTAAATGTGGTAGGTGCAAAACACCATAAGTACTGCTACCAAAGTTACATTCAAACAAGTATTTCTTGGAGAAGCAGAAGTCCAGGGATAGATAAATTTACAAACATGTTCTGCATGCTCTCCTTTCCCGAGATGTCTCTGAGATCTATCCCATCCTCTGTGGGTTTTGAGGTATGTGGTTCTCAGGAGTGAAAAGGAGGGCCAAACATCTCTCTTCTTGGATCTTACTGTCAAACCCAACAACTTAAAACCCAGCAACTTCTTACGACTTACCATGAAAAACCCAACAACTTCTTACAATTTCTTACCATCAAACCCAACATCTTCTTACCATCAAAACCAACCTTTTACAGTCAACACTGACCACCTTTTACCTTCACAACCGATGACTCAACATTATCAGAACAAACTATCAAAACTTAAAATTTACCAATACCGTAAAATTACCATCAAAACAAATCCCAATCATCAGTGGTGCTTCAAATGTCTGTACAGACTTTTACCACAAAATAACTTTTTTAAGCTTTTAACTTGAGACTTTCTTTTTTAAAATGTACTTCTAATCCAAAAGGGTAGAAACTTTCTACAACTGCTGAACATAGTACATCACCAAGTAAATATCTCACTGAAAGAAACCTCCTCTTGGATCTCAACATGCCAGGGCTTTAGTGTGCCGCCACTTATGGCTCTGCTTTTTCACCTGGAAAAAGTGACCTCATGATGTAGACTGAGGAGCCATCACAAATTAACTTGCTATCACAAACTGATGCCCAGAAAAGGTGTATTTAAAAGCTAGGCTCATTATAGAATCACAACAAACCCATCATGACTGGTGCAGTAGACAGTGAGGTAGACAGCGAGCCCTGGAAAGACAGAAGAAAAGTAGCAGCAAAAGGTAGGTACCTTTGTGCACACAAAATAGAAAAACGCAGGCAGTAAAGTAATAGTGTTCCATTGCTAACATCAGCAATAGATAATTGCAACAATTATCTATTAGATAATAGGTAATAATTAATAGATAGTTGCAAAACTCCAAAAATGCAATAAAAGATTCCCCTCAGAGAATGTCATCTACATTTTTATATTAAAAAGACTCCAGAGTTGTAATGGATTAAAATCCTACGAAAGTGAAAGAAATGGCATCAGCCACTAGTTCTGCAGAAGCTAAAAGTAATATTCATAGAGTTTTGATGGAATTTTTTACTTTGTGTGTTTAGTTTGGGGATTCTTTTTAAATCATTCATACCAATGATTTAGTTCTTAAGGCTGTTTCTTTGAGATTAAGTGACAGGACTTCTACTACTCTTCTTCTTGGAATGCTTCTTGATATTCTTACATCAACCAGAACTTTTGTCTCTGTTGCAGATGTGAACAATGACCATAGTTAACCAGCCCAAATCCTCAAAGTCTAAAAAGCCATCTTCAAGGCGGTCTGGCAAATACAAGAAACCGAGTACTAAAAACCTGATGTCACGCACTGCAAACTGGGGCCGGATACCACCTGCAGAAGATTCAAGCCAAGTCTCTGTGGCCCAAGGACGTGGAGGTACTATTTATTGTAGATCATCTGAAAAATCTAAGCCTTTTGCCCAAAGAGATCTAAGTAAGTGTACACTTTATCCTGCCTCCATTTTCTTCAAAACAGAAGTAGAAAATGCGGTTCTTACTTGTTGCACTGATAGAGAATGGGACTACTGTGAATAAAGACTTGAAAAGTGAATCCCCTAAGGCAACTGAAGTGACTGATGTTACGGAAATTAATTTTGATATATTTACAGTAGACAGAGAAGCACGGGGAGCTTTTTGTAATGCACAGATTCATCCATGTCTTTTCCGTTTTGCAAAAAAAAGTGTTTGATTCTTGCTATTCACAGCTTCCATTATTCACAGGTTTTTGAATGATAACTGCTCAGGAAAAGACATGATATCTGTAGGGGTACTGTCATTCCTAGTTACTTGTTTTTACATTGTCCTTGCATTTATTACCACATAATTTCAAGTCTAAGTTTGTGGTTTAAGTTATAATAAGGAGAAAAAACAGCAGCTGAGTTAATCAGGTTAAAGATTATAGATGGAGAGGAAAAACAGAATGGCAGTTAGCCTTACCTTAGAAAAATTAAAATGGTTGACTAAACTTTTTTTCCCCAAAACATTGTGTTGACCAGCCAATTTGAATTTTTTTAAATATAACTTTCTTGCAGTTGTTAATGATGGAATTGCTCCACCACAAAATATTCTTTTTCCACCTGAGAAGATTTGTATGGATTGGCAAGAAACACAAAGTGTTGGAGTTGGCCTGTACAATCTTGGCAACACATGTTTTCTTAATGCTACTCTACAGTGTTTGACCTACACACCCCCACTTGCCAATAACATGGTTTCTCTTGAGCACAGCCAGTCATGTGAGTACTTTCTAACAGTATTTTAAATCTGTTGGATAGCTCTGAAGGTGAAAGAACAGCAGTGATTCTGTGAGACAAACTTACATGCCGGATTTTACCTGTAGAAGCTGGTTTTGAGCACTGTATTAGCAGTGGGCTGAGAATAGCAGATGGAGTGAATTTAATGCACCATGTTGGCTTTTTGTTTCTTTTTTTAAAAAAAAAGAAAAAAAAGGATCATTTATTGCTTCATGGGAATAATGAAGTGCATTGGACAGTAATGCATTTTATAAACATTTGGCATTTGGACTATTTGGGCTTCCTGCTGGTAGAAAGGCAATAAAATTTAGGATGTTGGCATCACAGGTCTTTAGTCTGCACAGCCTAGGTTCCATAATGCACTCCCTCTGAGAGACAGGGCAAGGCAACTGTTTAATGCCCTCTGTCTCTAAGGCAGCTATGCCAAAAGCCCACTGGAACCCTTTTGGGTCCTTGAAATATCTTCTTCTAAGATAGTCTACGCCAAGGATGCACGGAGCATCCGGGCCAGTCACAATATGGTGCTTTTGCCACTCATTCCCAGTTAAACTTCAGCCTCCAATACAGTTAACTGCTGGGATCCCCCCGTCACTCCATAAATACTGATGGGCTCTGGCCCTTTATAGCCTGATGGCATTAGAGTACGTTGTGCACCGGTGTCTACTAAAGCCTTATACTTCTGTGCGTCTGACGTGCCAGGCCATCGAATCCACACAGTGCAATAAACTTGATTGTCCCTTTCCTCCCCCTGGCTGGAGGCAGGGCCCCTCTAGTCCTGGTCAGAATCTTTGTTCCTGTGTTTAAAGGACTGCCTGCTGGAAGTTCGAGCAGCAAACTTTTCAGAGAACCCCTTTTTCCTGATTGTTTTCTTTTGCAACTCACGTACCCATGCCTCTAAGGTCGTGGTAGATTTTCTATCCCATTTTCTCATGTCCTCTACATGGTCATGTAGGTAAAACCACAGGGGGGCATGGGGTGTGTACCCCCCATATCATCTTCCTTGCACAGATGAGTGCTTACCCCTAATAGCTGAGACACTGGTTCGTTCAGGTGGGGAGGAAAATAATCTCTCTTCAAGTTGGTGGACCTTTTCAGAAAGTTTCTCCGAAGTATTCTCTTTTAGTTGATGGACACTTTCAGAAAGTTTCTCCACAGCCGAGACGCAGGCCTGTAGGGAAGAGGAGAGACTTTCTTCGTACTGCCGGAGTTGTTTAGCCACTTCATCCACTGTGGGGTCCTCATCCTCTTTCCAGGCCATTATTGCCAATGAGCAGGCATATGATGATGGTGCACTTCGTACAAACTTCCGGATCTGTGGATGTTTGTCCATTGTCTGGGTCCTCATAAATCACCTCCCGTATGGCTAATTACCTCAGGTACTGGATTCCCTTCTCCATAGTGGTCCACTTGCCTGGTAGACATACAAGTTCTTCCTTGAAGGGATACCTTTCCCTCACAGCTGACTGGAGACACCTCCAGAGGCTGTAAGATCATGCTCTATCTCCAATTGCTTTGTCAATGCCTGTGTCTCTAGCAAGGGATCCCAGCCGCCTGGCTTCCCTGCCCTCTAATTCCACACAATTGGCTCCGGTATCCCAGCACTGGAGCAGCCAGGGGACAAGCTGCTCACCTATGCAGCGACCAAAATCTTTTCGCACATCTCGTAGCTCACACTGGTATAGGTTTCGGGTGGTTACTGTTGATTTTTCAACATCCTCATCTTAATCCTCCTGCATCCCTGATGACCCAGCCTAGTCTTCACTATAACTAGACCTAGCAGAAGACTCTGCGTTCTAAACGACCTGAGTCTCTATACCATTTTTTTACCTTGTCTTACAGGAGCAACTTGCACTGCTACAGATTGTTTCTCTGACCCAGCCACAGGGTCTGCCACGGGGGTTGGAACACCCTCTGCAGGGGCAACTATTAAGCAGGTCTAATACCAATTTTAGTTTAACACACTCTGGTCAGATCTGTCGTTATTTCAACCCTTCGAGTCCCACGTTGTGCACCAAAAGGACTGTTGTGTTTTAACCCAGCCAGCATAACAGTAATAATAATAGTGTGTATGAAACAAGTGATGCACAACGCAATTGCTCACCACCCACTGACCGATGCCCAGCCTATCCCTGAGCAGCCAGCCCCCCCACTCCAGCTAGCCACCCCTATATATTGTTTAGCATGCTGTCAGATGGTATGGAATAGCCCTTTGGCCAGTTTGGGTCAGCTGTCCTGGGTCTCTTCCCCCGCCAGCCTGCCCGCTGGCAGGACAGAGTGAGGAGCTGAAAAGTCCTTGGCTAGGTGTAAGCACTGCTCTGTAACAATTAAAACATCAGCACGTTATCAGCACTCTTCTCATCCTAAACCAAAACACAGCGTCCTACCAGCTACTAGGAGGAAAATTAACTCTGTCCTTACTAAAACCAGTACAGTACCCGATCTTTGGAACAGGTGTGGGGAACAGGTCTGGGTAGCAGCTCTGTGGAGCAGCTTTGGGGTCCATGTCCGCGGACCCGATCTGGGGATCAGATCTGTGGGACTAGGTCTGGGGAAAATATCTCTGGACGAAATCTAGGGAGCAGGCTTGGGGACCAGATCTGGGGACAAGGTGTGGGGAACACGTCTGGGTAGCAGCTCTGTGGACCAGCTCTGCAGACTACCTCTGAGAACCAGTGCTGGGGACGCACTCCAGAGAGATTATCTGTGTACCAGGAGTGGGTACCAAATCTGGGAACCCGTTGTGGAGAAAATATCTGGGGATCAGACCAGGTGAGCAGGTCTGCGGACCACATCTCTGGAGTAGCCCTGGGGACAAGTGTGTGTTTCAATGGGTGTGTGTTTCTAAGGGCAGGTGTGGGCAACATTTTGGGGGTATGTGTGTGTTTCTTGGGAAAGCAGTCGGCTATCTACGGACATGCAAGCATGCTACCAGGGTAAAAAGAGATTCTGGAGAAAGTGAGACTGTATCAAGCCTGGCCGTCCCATTAATTCCCCTTTATCTCATTTCCCTTCACCGGGAAGCCGCAGGGGGGTAAATCAAGATTTGAGTGCTTAACTAAATGTTGAGAACAGCTGTACTGCTTGCTTCCACTCCAATGCCAAAAACTTCAGAAATACTTCAGAAGGTCAAGTCCTCACCACAAAGAAACAAAACCAAACAAAAACAGCCAAACGAAAAACCATCAATCCCTTTCCTTTCTCTCCCACCCCTTCAGAAATTAAGATATTATGAGCTCCGGAACAGGCTCTCAATTTTTGACCTTTAAGCTTTAAAACTAAATAAATAATAATAAAAAAAATCACAAAAGAGCACCAAAAGCAAACCAAGCACTATTACTAGTGACCAATACTCTTCAAACACACACAACTTTTGTAAACAGCATTAAGTCATTAAGTACTCAGTGCTTTAGCAGTGATTTGTGGTAAACCTTCAGAGCACCCAAGACATTTGCAGAGCAATTTTCTCAGACATCCTCCAGAAGTTTAGTATCAGTTTTTTTTTTCCAGGTACAGAAAAACCTGATAGCAAAGCCTTGCTCAGAGTGCTAGAAGGAACAGCACTGGACTCAGATGTTCCTCACCCCATAAGGAATAAGAATTCACACAAGCTTCCAGCACTTCTGGGATTATCCGAGTACCCACTCCAGAAAAAGTCACAGCACCCTTTTCTGTTCTCTACCTTATAATCACAGCATGCCTGACACAGGTACCATTTTGTGGTAGGACCATTCCGATTCTCAGCCTTGCAGAAGGTGCTTTTCATTTTCTTTCTGAAGAACAGCCACAGTCACACAAACATCAAACTCGCATATCTACTGACACTCAGAATAAGCAAAAAACTGTTTTAATATTCCATGCAAAGAGAGCTCATTTGAACTAAACATTCAGATTTGTTGCTTTTCTGCCACCTACCATGTTGGAAGAAGCCCCCACTCATTTCAGGGAGTCAGATGGTCGATGCCAGTTTCAAACGCTGAGTGAAGCCGGTTGTGAGAAATTCCCTACACCTCAAAGTAAACGGGTGCTTTGCTGGGAAATATACCTATGGACATTTGATAATTACACCTGCACCTGCGACTATCTCACAGCCCACTCACCTTCTGCAAACCCTGCACTGGAGAGAGAAGCTACAGAGAAGAGCTGTATATACATGGATGATGAATACAAAGGATATATACAGCAGATGATGAATTTCCCTGATACATACATATACCTCCTATATATATCCATATACCTGCTCTATATATCCCTCATATTTATCTGTTCACACGTGAGCTTTCTTCCATAAACAATTCAGTGGGTTGTGTGTTCTTATAGATGTCCTCCAGCACAAGCACACGGCTTCTGATTGGAAAGCAAGGTTTGGATCATGATGCAAACTTTTGTTGTTGAAAGGGAAGGAAAGACAGGGGAAGATATGCCCAGCAGCCACCAATTATTCCAAAGGGCCTGTGTAGGCTGCAAATACACAGTGGGGACTTCCACCACATTTAAGTGAAATACTCAGCCGCACAGCGCAGTCAATGATAATCCACTCTGGTAGCTGCCTGTGATGTCCCAGGGTGGCTGCCTTGGCGGAGTATCTTACAGATCCTAACAGAGCAAAAGAGAAAGGGTAAAAGGAAAAACACAGGGAAAAAAGGAAAGAGACATTACAAATTATCCTGTGGGCTGTTTGGACACATCTAGAGCATTACTCCCAACGCTGCCTGAAACCTAAGGACAAACTGGAAATGTTTAATGCTAGAAGTATTATGGTAATTTGGGGGTAAACAAGAACTAAAAGTTATTAAGAAGAAGAACATGAAAATGTTAGACCTACTCTGAAGAATGGGGCAGTCTACAAACTTCTCAGCTGAAAGCATTAAAAGAAACATTTTTGACAGACATGGATGGCACTAGGAACTGACAAAACAAGAATAAAAAGCTCCCTGGCCTGCTTTTTCCAGATAAACAAGAACAATGGCTCTCCAACTGGCTGCAGTTTCTTCCACTAGGAAGAAAGTTTTCCTCAGCAACAAGCATAGGCGATATCCTAACTCGGGAAGAAAGCAAATGCTCAACATTTCTCACAGATGCGTTTGAGAGTTGATCTTGCCAGCTGACACACAATCTGTTCTCATGTCTCCACACTGCAGATGCACAATTTTAAGAGAGCTTCACACCCAAAAGTGGTATGCTTCCTGAATTAACCATGTTAAATATAACTAATGCTTTGAAAATGCAAGTTTTTCTCATTTTACTTCCCTCCTCCTCACGCATACTTGCTCAAAACAAGCCTTGCCCTTTGCAGGAGATGCTGTCACCGTATTACGCAGAATCTCCATACAGCACAGAAACAGTTTTTGCCAGAAGGGACCGTGCAACTGCAAGTGAACCTGGTTTTAAGCCAAAGGAAACTGTCTAGCACAGGCTGCATCTTCCACAGCTGCAGGACATCCCCAGTGCTGTGGGCAGCCTGCTGCAGATCCCCACAGCATGAACTAAACTGTGAGCCTCATGTATATGAATGGCCATAAAAACCAACACAATTTTAGTTTCTCTGCAGTGCTGAATCTAACTAGATCATCTTAAAAAGAAAAAAATAAATAAATCAGCTCCTGCAATGTTGTCTGGCTCAAACTGTTCATGAAAAAACAAGCAAAAATGGCAATTTTAAGCTGGATCCTGTGTTAACACATCCATTCTCCGTTGTGACATGGTGAGAAGTACTTTTCTTTGCCGAGAGCTGTGGAATCAGCTTTTTTCTCTGAGCACAGCATGAGCAGCAGCAGTTAAAACCTGCAAGCCAAGTGGGAAGCAAAATAGCCTGAACCCCTGGGTTTCACCACATACCAAATAACTGCAGCATTACAAATCTGGGACTCTACCAAAACAAACTGCATCCTTCTGGGAATAATATTATGGGTAATGAGGTCTGTCCAAAGAACACCACAACATGCCACACTTAGCTGGAAAAACTACATGCCTGTATAAATACTGAACACTTCTCAGAAAGATAAAAAAGCCATGTACACAAATCAAATCATGCAACTGAAAATTCAACTTTATAAAATTAAGCAAAATTTGCATAAACATTGCTCTGAAAGCAGAGCAGCTAATCAAAGCTGTCAGAAGAGGTGTGGATTTTGTTTAAACACTGATCTGAGAATATGACAATGGAAGATCCCGCTCTTTAGGATAGGAATCCCTGCTTTTACAGAAACATTACAGCAAATCTGGCACTCTAAAGTGGTTCATTTGTCCCCAGGGCAGCTTATTTATTAGTCAAAACCAGAGCACACAAATATGCCATGTACTTACGCACCTGCTTGTCAGCATGGTACCACCTGAGCACCCATCTCCACAGCACGTGACGATTAACCCTGTGAGTAGCATCACCTCCAGCTTTGCAAACGGAAACCCCCCAGTTGGTGCCACCAGCAGGTATCTGGGCAAACCGATCCCCATCATGGTGCATGATCCCTGTTACGGATCATGGGGACACGGACAGCACCGGCACACACCAAGGGCGAAGGCAACAAGCAACCAAGCTCTGCTCTCCCAAGCTGATCACAAGAGCTCCAACCTTTCCTTCCAGAGCTGGAGGCAAAACACTTCTTCACCTGAATGATTATGACAAACAGGAGAACTAGCAATGCACACGAGCAAATATAACCCCCAGAAAACAAAAGAAAAAGCACAGGGGGAAAAATACCAAATTTGCACTGGACAAGATGTACATTATCTGACATTCTGCTCAACATCAACATCTCAAGAGCTAAACAAGCACAGTAACTTTTTTCCACTAGCTTGAAATTACAACTACAGGCCATTAATTTAATTTTTATACTAGCAAATATTAAAACTTTTCTAGATACTGTGCTTTCAAAAACTTTGACCAACTGTAAATCCTAGTTTTTATGAATACAAAATATTACTAAAAACTGAAGCTGAAGCAAACAAAAGACTAAATGTATCCTGATTGTCTATAGTTAAGGGTTCTTTTCAGCTCCTTGGATCTTGTGCATGTGAATGTGCTGCCTTTGTTGTCCTGAGCAGAACTTAGGAGAAGCCAGGAGCAGGACTGGGCCCCCTTCTCCGTGTTGTCTGGTCTGTGTAGATTCCTGTGTTGTGAGCTGGAGGCACCTGGAGATGCCCAACTGCTCTGTGCCTTTGATGCACTGATATCTTGGCCTCTTGTTAATTTGCTTTTCTTGGGCTTTCCCTTCTTCGTGTTTAAATTTTTGATGGTGTTCCTCAGAACCAGTAAGTGATTTACATAAAGATGGGATATCACTGCCCTTTCCCTCTTCTATTCTTTTTCATCCTAATGTGTTGTTACGGTGAACTTTGAACAGTGCTCCCTCGGTCTTTTAATAAGTGTGTGTTGTGAAAAGTAAGTTGTTATATGGCTTCTGGGAGAAGTTTAAAAACAAAAGGTGAACTATCTTCCCTCCTCAATGGTAATTTCTTAGGTAGCAGGAACAATGTTTTGGCTTCTTCCTAAAGCAATACTTTTGGAGTTTAGGACTTGCTTTGTTAAAAAAATAAAAAGTAAAACCTTGCAGAAAGTGTGTGTGTGTGGTGGAAAGGGACAAGGACAGGCCTGCAGGATTCAGTGGAGCAAGAGTTAGGACTTCCATGAAGGATAATGTCAAAGGGAGGGATAACTCCTACCCCAAAAAGACCATTGCCAGCGTTAGTGCCTGCTGCATAAGGGGCTGAAATTTCAGCCACTGAAATTGTACTGAAATTGTTTATTATTTCATAAGATTTCATGCTTCCAGTTCAGCAGAAATGAATTTACAAGAAAGAGAAAGCACGCACAAAAGCCCAAGCAACCACCGAGGCACAGTACAACGCCTCAGTAGAGGCGTAATAAAAGTCCAAGTCTCTTCCCCTGTGGCAGCACACCTTCCAAGCAGCCTGGTTAGGAATTCCTACCTGTGTGACACACCGCTCCATAAAAAATACAGAGCTTTAGTCTGTCCTGGGTGAGCTGGGAAGGTGTCTCACCTCACTCATCTCTTAGAGCAGGAGGATTAGTAAACTGATATTGCAACGAGCTGCTCTTCTATGTTTTGAAGAGATCTTTGCTCTCTGTCTTTGCACCAAATAGTTACGGTCTTGTTACCATGCCCAGAAAGGAGCAAAAGGGTTTTATATGCTCCCCTCTTCATGAAAACATAGGAGTCCAGGTTTCATCCCTGTGACTATGTGGAAAATTCAGGCTATTTAATAATGGCTCGGGGACAGGCGATAGGATTGTTTTTCTGGGGAGGTGCATTGCCTAACTTTATTCCATTCTGCTATATTTACTTTCATCCTAAAAGCTGACCCCCACTTGAATAGCCTGCAGGTCCAGACCTTGTTTTAGTGATTGTAATAGAGCAACTTTGCCATTCACTCCATTTTATACTCATTTTTATGGTATCTGTGATTGTAGTGATATTTCACTTTTTTATATATATAATGTTTGAGTGTGAACAGAGAAATACAAGGATGATATTTATGTAGACCTATCCTTGTCAGGTGTTAATGATATGCGGTAGTTTAGAAGTGAAGTATTGTGCTTATACCTTTATGAGGTATAAGATGAGACAATCTAAGTTACAGACAACAGATAATATTTAATGGAGGAAAATGAAAGACACAAAACAAGTATTGCTTGGAGAACAAAGAAGTTACCTCACGAAGCAATCTGAAAGGTGAGAAATGTAAACAGAAGGTAGGTTTTTTGAAGAGGCAAAGTCATCGTTTTAAACAGGGTAGGGACACAAGCCCCAGCTGCTAAAATGTTCTGTTGGCTCTCTTGGCCCATGGAAAAGACACGACTTATTTCCTAGTGCCCCAAAAAGGCTAATACTCACATTTCCCTTCCAGAGCAGGGGAAAAGAACGAAGTGGGGGCTTATTTAGACCCCAGCGCCACCAGGTGTCCAAGCAGTTGTGGAGTTTTTCCACGCCCAGCCATACTCTTCAAGGCTGCAGCAGCCCACTTTCTTCTTCAAGACCCTTTTATCACCACAGGGCAAAGCTGTGTGGTTATCCCTCTGAAACACAGAGGGCAGCGACACCCCTGCGCCTCAAAAACAGGCAGTGTGGGGGCTACACAGTACAGTAACCAACTCCACGATGTGAGGGTGTTGCGGTACGAGCTCCCTCAGCCCTGGTCTCCGTTTTCACGGCGAGGAGCAGCTGGCCCTCATCGCAGGGAGCTGCCCTCCTCTTCCTCCCCGGCGGCGGGCCGGAAGGGCGCCAAGCCCCACTGCCGCCCCATGCTCACGCTGGCCCACGGTGGCGCTGGAAGAAGAAGGAGAGGAGGAGGAGAAGGAGGTGGTGGTAGTGGAGGAGGTGGTGGACGAGGAGATCGAAGATTCAGGATTCATAGAATCTATTTTCTTCCTTTTTTTCTTTCCTATTTATTTATTTTTTAAATAACGGGGACCTTTGAGTGCAATGTTATGCAGTTACGTCTTTATAATCCCCCCTGTAAGCACTGATAGCAGTGAGGCTTTCCAAGCATCCAAGCATAGTTAAAGAACCCAAGTATCATTCTTGGTACACATCCATTCCTTGAGCAAACCGAGAGGAAGCAAAGTATTACCTGGGGGCACCCACGCATCTCCATGGG
>JAACYO010011932.1:0-10073 GCA_011074415.1 Stictonetta naevosa
CTGCTCGCTGCCCCCCCCCTCCGGTTCAGCACCACCCAGGCTTTGGCTGCCCCCCCCGGGCATGGAGGGGTAGCGAGGGGACGGGGACAAGGGGATGGGGACAGGGGGCAAGGACGTGGCCCCCAGCCTGGGGAGGTGCCGCCTCCCTGCACCACATCCCGTGGGCAGCCTCGCTCCGGCTCCGGCCTCACCCTGGCCTCACTCCGGTTCTGGCCTCACTCCGGTTCTGGCCTCACTCTGTTCTGGCCTCACTCTGGTTCTGGCCTCACTCCGGCCTCACTCTGGATCCTGCCTCACCCCACTCTCACTCCGGTTCTGGCCTCACTCCAGTTCTGGCCTCACTCCGGTTCTGGCCTCACTTCGTTCTGGCCTCACTTCGGTTCCGGCCTCACTCTGGCCTCTGGATCCTGCCTCACCCCACTCTCACCCCTGCTCTGGCCTTGCTCTGGTTCTGGCCTCACCCCAGTCCCAGTCCGGTTCTGGCCTCACTCTGTCCTTTCTTGTCCCACCGGCCTCCGTGCTCGCTGCAGTCACTTCCCCCAGGCGCCACTTTCACCCCTGGGCAGGAGCTGGACGGGGCTGGGGAGGCCGGCGGGAGCTCGGGGCGCTTTGCAGAGCTGTGAGGACGAGCCCGAGCCGAGCGCTGGCACCCAGGGCCGAATCCATCCCGGGGCCGAGCCCGTCCCAGGGCCAGGGCCGGGTCCATCCTGGGGCCGATTTCATCCCGCACCCGCGGCCGATTTCATCCCGCGCTTTTGCGGGCAGAGCCGCCTCTGTGCTTCCCTCCATAATGCTCTGAAACCAGCCCTAGGAGCGCGCTGAGCCCGCCGGCGCGGCGTCGCCAGGCGAGGTGCTCGTAGCCGCCGCGATCGGCTGGCGAGGAGCGAGCTCCCCTCCGGGGAGGACGTGCGGGCACCTGCCGCCTCCCTGGTGGCGAATTTAATCCGCCTGCTGCCACCTCGGGAACCCGAGAGCCTCTCCGGCAGCCCGTTTGCTGCAGCGGGACCGGGGGACGATGCCGCGGCGTTTCCCCCTCCCGCGGTGCAGCCCTGCCTCTGCTTGCCCTCTGCAGCGCCCCGGCACCCCGCCGCCGGGCTTCATGTGAGAGATGGCGAACGCCGAGGTGAGCGTCCCTGTGGGCGATGTGGTGGTTGTACCAAGTGACGGCAACGAAGGGGAGAACCCGGAGGATACCAAGACCCAAGTGATCCTGCAGCTCCAGCCCGTGCAGCAGGGGTGAGTCGGGGCACCGAGGGGCGGCGGGTTGGGGGGGGGGGTCTGGGGGCTGCGCCTCGCAGCCCCGCAGGGGTTTTATTTGAGGAAAATAACCCCGGCTGAAGCCTCCCCGGGCGTAACTCAGGGAAGCTTTTGTGTGTGGCACCGGCGCGGGGCTCCCGAGGGCCGGAGCCGTCCTGCGGAGCCGCAGGATGCCGGTCGCTGCGCCCTGCGCCAGGCGGGGAGGCCGTGGGGCGAGCCCCCCGGCGCCCTTCCCCGGGTGGGATTTTGTCAAACCGCAGCCGATCCCCGTGGGGGGGCTGTGCCACACAGCCTGCGAGGCTGCCTTCGTGCCCGCAGGCACCCGGGGTTTTTAGTTATCCTCCCAAATACGCTGGGGTGTTGGAGGGAAGCCTCGCGGTCCCCCGAAGAAGCAGCAGCCGCCGCCGCTTCATCCTGAACAGCCGCGGGGTGTAAACGTGGCGGCCCCGGCTCCGTGATGTTGGCAGGGGGTTGCTGCAGGCCTGACAATGGCTCTTCCCTGCCCGATCGCCCGGGGGAAGTCGCCCCGATGCTGCAAAATGTCACGCAGGAGGGAAGGGAAATCCTGGGTCATTGAGCTCCGCTTCCTGTTGTTGCGGGCGGCTGCCGGTGTCAGAAATCAAAGGGAGAGGTTGGGGGACGCGTCCTGCGGAGCCGCCGGTGCGATGGCAGGGCTGGCAGCGCCTCTGCCTGCTCCAGCCCCCGGGACCGTTATCAGATTTTGTACGTGCCCCAAAAATACCTGTGTCTGGAACTGTCAAAACGCGCGTCCCTCGAGGAGGGGCGAGAAAGGAACGAGGGGGATTTTTAACCCCGCGCCGTGAAGCTCAATCCCCCGTGCCGCGTGTGGTTTCTTTACCCGTGGGCACTTTCACAACAGGATCTACCAAGAGGGCTCGGAGGCCAGCGCCGCCGTGGTGGCCGTCGAAACGCACACCATACACAAGCTGGAAGAAGGGCTCGGTGAGTCGCTGCTCGGCGGGGGCGTTATTCCCCCCTCCGTGGGGCCGCTCGCCGCCGAGCTGGGGGCTGGGGGCTTCCCCCCGGCTCTGCCCCCGTGGGTGCTGTCCCCCGGGCTGTGGGTGCAGGGGCTGGGCGTGCTCTGGACCGGGTCTGCTCGGGCTCAGTCCTGGAGGTGAGGTCCTGGTTCTGCAGCGGGTGGGAAGGGCTCCCACGGGGTCCTGAACATCGGGATCCGGTTGCTGGTTCTTTGGTGATGGAACACCCATAGAGATTTGGGTTCCGTGTGCAGGACTGAGCGGACTGGCCCCACGTGCTCCCTGAGCAATACGTGGGCTCATGAAGTGTCCCCTCGTTAGGGGCTGCCACTAAATCCTAACTGGTGTTCTGCTTCCTGCGTGGGTGCGGGTCCTTTGGCAATAGTAGCAAAAACTCGGCACGTGCAGAGAATATATGGGGAGTAGATGGCCGATCCCTCTGCTAGAGGGACACCAGGGCTCCAAGGAACCTGTGAAATGTGTTTCGATTTTTTTTTTACCCACAAAGTGGCGGTTGTTCTCCTTGCCCCCCCCCGTTACGGATGTGTTGGGTTTCTGATCCCACGTTCTCCTAACCGATGAGCTGAGTGCTGCTCTATTAAACAGCAGATTTGCTTTTTCCTCTTGCTGCTTGAGCGGTAACTGGAGAAGGCTGAAAGAGGTCAGGTCCTGAGCTAGGAACGGCCCTTCTTGTGGTTTCCTGAGTGTAGGTCTTCAGCCTGTGAGCTCTCAGCTCGCACTTGGTAGGATTCGAGCCTCTCGGGTGGCAAATTTCATTTTTTGCCTTTTCTCCCTCAGACCCCAGCACCATTGAAACAAACGAGGAAATCGAGATTGCCTACCCCATCACCTGCGGGGAGAGCAAAGCCATCCTGCTCTGGAAGAAGTTCGTCTGTCCGGGAATTAATGTCAAGTGTGTCAAGGTAAGAGAGTTTTCGCAGCAGATTTCTTCTCCGCTCTCTAGGTCTGGCCCTTCACCTCCGCAGCACTTCCTTGCTTCTTGTGTTTCGTCTGAGCCCCGTCCCGGAGCTGAGTGACTTCATCTTTGCAGCGTGCCGGACTGTTAATGCTGGCATTTTTAGCGTGGGGAGAAGGAAGGGAGGAGTGGGTTAAGGGGGAAGGCCTCTCACCCACCTTACGTTCCAGTGCTGCTCCTGGTTGCTGCCTCAAGCAGTGCCGTGTTTGGCACATGGCGAGGCACTTGGAGCTGAAGGCAGGCAGGGAAGCGTAGTGAGAGCTGCCAGACCTTTTCTTCCCTGTCTCTTTCCCTCGGCGTCCTGGTATTCCGCTCCTGTCACTTCCTCAGGGAGCAGGTTGCATCGAGAAGAGGGATCTTGCCGTTACCTCTTTCCACTTGACAACGTGCTAAAGCAGCAGCTGATGCTCTGAGGCTGTGTCCCGGCTGCTGCTGCGGCGAGAGCGCTCTGCTGAGACCCTCAGCGGGAGCTCGGTCACTGGGGCAGGGCAGGAGGGTGCCCGAGTGCTCACCTGTGTCAGCAGGACGCTGCTCGGCTCTTTGATGTACTCCCAAAATGATCTCTGAGATGACTGCGGCTCACACAGGGAGCTGAGTTGGTTCACGACCTCTACAAAAGCCTTCGGGGCTGTTCCTGCCTAGGGCTGTGTGGTTTGGGTGCTGCTGACTGTCCCTGCAAACCGTCCCTGCTGGGTTGTAAGCACTCTGTGCTGAGGGCTTCGGAGCTGGTAGGGGTTTGGGAAGCAGCTCCTCTTTTGGGGAAGGACTGGGGGCTTAGGTGAGCTGGCCTGGCTGTGGCTGTGTCCTCACCCAGTCTCCTGAAGCGTTGCTTCCTTGTTGAGCCCGTGTTTATCTCCTTGCCAGTTCAATGACCAGCTGATCAGCCCGAAGCATTTTGTTCACCTGGCTGGGAAGTCAACCCTAAAGGACTGGAAGAGAGCCATTCGCCTCGGAGGCATCATGCTGAGGTATGTGACCTGCCCACTGCTGTGTCCAGCTTCAGGGCTTCATCGCTGCAGCTGCAGGATCCCCAGCAGGCATTTTGTCTGCCTTGCCGTCCCCAAAAGATCTCCTGGGGGCTCTCGTTACCTGGCCAGCAGCACCCGTGGGGGAGAGATCCCGGTGTACAGGGCAGGATTCCTCATCCTGTATGGAAACGGCCTCACCTGGGGGTCGTGGTACTTGGTGGAGGTGGAACGGGGCTGGTCCCCAGCTGGAGACGTGTGTGTGAAGCTGGGGGTTGGTTTGTGCGTGCCATCTGAAGGCTCCGCCGATGTTTTGTGCGAAGAGTGCCGCTGGGTTCCCCTTTCCCCGTCCTTCCCACGGCCGCAGTATTCCCCCGTGTATCGCTCCATTCGTCTCCCATCCGAGACTTGAGCTGACCACTGCTTCTCTCCCTCCTCCCTGCGCAGGAAGATGATGGACTCGGGGCAAATCGACTTCTACCAGCACGACAAGGTTTGCACCAACACCTGCCGGAGCACCAAGTTCGACCTGCTGATCAGCAGCGCCCGAGCGCCGGTGCCAGGCCAGCAGAGCGTGGTGCAGACTCCCACCTCCGCTGACGGTAAGAAGCCAGGTAGCAGTGACACGAGCTTCCCCTGCTGCTGCCTCCTTCCCTGGGCGTACTAAATCAGGTTTCCCACACCGCTCACCACCTCCTCCCCGGGTGTAGCAGGGCAGTTCAGGAGGCTGCCCCGGTTTCTGGGAGGAAGGTGCTTCTCGTGTCCTCTTGGAGAGCTGCCTGCAGCATCAGGCAGAGAGCTCGGGGTGGGCAGCAGTGGCTGGAGGCAGCCTGGGGAGCCAGGGGAGCTCACTTGGAAGGGATCCCTCCTAGCTGGGAGCCCCGTCTGAGCTTGGGCAGTGCTTTCTGATGTGTTTCCTATCTGAGGGTCTATAACAAAGGCTAATAGTAACGGGTCCAGGCATGCTGACCTCTTCCTCTGTTCCATTTCGCCTGGACATCAGCGGATGGGGCACGATGGCTGAAGGCATGATGTGATGGTCACTCCAGCTACAAATTCTCAGCTAATCCCATGCTTCCGAGCAGAGAGCGATCTCTTTGCAGAGGTCAAAGGAGAAGAATGCTCCCAGCTGTACCCCATCGTTACTTCTCTATAAGGCCCTGGGCGGGTGAGATGGCAGAGGTGTCCGTGGGCTAAGGCCAATCTCCTGGAAAGCACCGTGGCTTCATGAGAAAACCTTACAGTGGCTGAACAATGGCTTAGGTGTCCCAAGCTGGATCCAGAAAATTAGGATCAAGTTGGATTTGTTTCCATTTAGCATGGACCTGGATCGTGTTGCTTCCTGAGAGATTAGAGCATCTCTGATGCTGATGATACAGGGGGAAAAAGGTGGCTGGGCTGAGACTTGTTTGCTCCCCACTTCTTTATTCAGATCCCTTTCTTTTAATTTTAGGCCAGAGCTCTGGTTTGGTTTTTGGAAGGTACGTGGTCCTCCCTCCAGAAGCCCCAGAGCCCATCACAGCCCATTGAGAAGCAGCATCATTTGCTCTTAGCTGATGTTCTTTAAAGAAGCCAGGCAAAACCAACCTGACCATGAGAGTGAAAAAGAGCCGGGGAGGGGTGAGGGGGCGGAAGGCAAGGCAGGGATTCGGGGCTGGCGCTGTGGGCGCTGCGGGGAGGGCTGACGCCGTCTGTCTGGCAGGGAGCATCACCCAGATCGCGCTGTCGGAGGAGAGCATGGAGGAGGGGATCGAGTGGAACTCGGCGCTGACAGCCGCCGTCACCATGGCCACTGAGGAAGGCATGAAAAAGGACACAGACGAGATCTCGGGTAAGCTCCTTGGGTGGCTTCTCCCCCTCTGCCCGCCTGCTACGACGCGAAGATGGAAATCCCGGGAGCAGAGGCAGTGGCGGAGCTGCCCCACGGCCCCGGGGCCATCCCAGCATTTCCCAGGCGTGCAGAGCTCCCTTGCTGCTGCTGGGGGCTTCAGCCCTGGCCTGGGGGCTGATTCCTCGGAGCTAGTAACTAGTTGCTACTAGTTACAGTAAGGGTTGTTTGGTTTTTAGTTTATTTGAAGTATGTAAATGTGCGCCAGCCTGGAGCTAGGCTGAAACCATCGTGTGGTTAGCAGCCCGTGTCCGTACCCTGGCAGCCCCCTGGGCTGTGTTTCTCTGCCTGTGGCGCCTTGCCTTCCCTCCCGGGGTCAGTACGGAAGCTGAGGCGGAATTTCCTCAAAGATTTTAAGCTCTGTGTCTTGGGAGGATGAAGACAAACAGCAAAAAGTGGCCTTGGAGGTCATGGTGCTGCTTGAAAACTTGTTGCTGCCTTGCTTCCTGGATCTATTTTTGTTTCTTTGGGTTTTGGTTTGGTTTGGTGTTTGTGTTGTTTTTTTTTTTGCATGTCACATCCACCCCAACGGCTAAATTAGAAGTCATCTTGCAAAGTTACTCTTGCTGCACACGGCTTAGGTTTAAGGTCCTCTTGTGGGGAAATGCCCACTGATGCTCGTGCCTGTTGACTTCTTCCCTCTCCCCGCACCAGAGGACACGCTGATGTTCTGGAAGGGAATCGCTGACGTGGGGCTGATGGAGGAGGTTGTGTGCAACATCCAGAAGGAGATAGAAGAAGTGCTGAGAGGCGTCCAGCAGAGGCTGGGCCAGTCTCCCTTCCAGATGACAGGTGGGTCGTGAGCCGGAGCCCCTGCGGTGGGGAAAGGATGCTCCAAAGGGAGCCGCGTGCTGAGACCACGGGGCGACTGTCCCCAGCTCCTGGTGCTCGTTGGAGCAGATTCCCCGAGCAGACCAGAGCCATTGTAACACTTTTTTTTTTTTTTTTTTTTTCCACGACAGTGACCGTAAACAGGTCCTACCCCCTCACTTCTTGGTCTGGCCTTGCTTGTGCCAAAAAATCTGGTTTTGGGGCTGAACCAGATGAAGGAACTGATCTGGGTTAAAAATAGCTCCCCTCCCTTTCTGAGGCTTATTTTTGCCTTGGATCAGTGCCCTAATCCAGTTCAGCACACGGCCCCGTGAGCACAGGGTTTGAGAGCACTTCTTGTCGATGCTCTTGCTGAGAGAACACCCATGTAACCACAAACTTCGTTTTACCCAGGATTTTTTTAATGATTTTTCCCCCTCCTGAAGTAGCTTTGGGCTGGCAAATCTTTGTGTCTGGTAGGTGGCAGCTTTTGGAAGCTGTGAGTGATTGAAGTCAGTGGATTATAATAGAAATTTTGCACAGCTTTCGGTGGAGCTGGCATGTTAATGACACTGTCAGCAGCACGGGGTGATGATTTGTAGGTGGGGAGCTCGTTTGTATCTCTGTGATTGCAAATTATGCTTTCATTTGCAGCAATTTTGAGCTGCTTGGGTGACACAGCTCTGTTTCATTTTCTTTATCATGTGAATGGGATTATTTAGTTCTTGGATGTCAGAAGGATGAGGGAGCTGGGTCTGCCCTTGTCAGCCAGCCCGTGTGGAAGAACAGGGATGGTTTTATAAAAAACAAAAGCCAAAATTTGGTGTAATAACAGCACCTTCGGAATACCTGACGGAGACCCTTGCCCCCCGTGGCACCAGGCACTCATCCCTTTGCACATTCCTTGCAGATGCCGCAGTCTTGAACAACGTTGCTCACACATTTGGCCTGATGGACACAGTCAAGAAGGTTCTGGACAACAGGAAAAACCAGACGGAGCAAGGAGAAGAGCAGTTCCTTTACGCGCTGGCAGGTAGAGTCGGTGCCTCGGCTCCTTGTCCTGTTGCTGCTCTGGGGAACCAACACGACCTTCCCTCAACGTAACCCCCAGTGAACCAAATTTGGGGTCTTCTTCACTCCCGATTGCCCCGAAACAAATCTCCACTGATCCCTTTCCATCCCAGGGCTTGAGTGGAGTTGCCCGTGTCCCCGGAGCAGTTGCTCGGGGGCGTTCGGCAGCCCAAAGTGGGGCTGAGCTCTTGTCTGCAGCCAAGGTCCTGGCGCTGGGAGCCCGATGGAGTTGGCGTTAGCAAATAGGTGCTGCTGCTAGCTGAGAGCTGTGCTGCAGCCATCCGAGCTGCTGGCAGCGCAGTGCTGTGCCCGAGCTGATGAACTTGTCCATCTGGGTGGTGCTGAGCTGGTCCTGGTGCCGAGCTAGCCGGTGCCTTGTGTGGCTTCCCCTGAGCTGAAGCCAACAACCAGACCTGGATTCAGCTCCCTCCTCTCCACGTCCCGTAGGACCTGTTCTTAGCAGGGCTGCCCTAGTCCCCTACTGCCCTGTGTAAACGAGATTACCACGCTGCTTCTGGCTTCCCGCGTTGACGCAGACAAGGGTCGAGGCAGACATCTGTGCTGCCCCAGGCGGTCCTGTCCCTGTCCCACGTGTCCAAGGCTCCCGGGACCCAGCCAGGCTCAGGAACCTGTTCCTGCTGCCCGGAGGGGCTTTGTCCTCTCCTTGTAGGCAGGTTTCACCCGGGGAGCAAAGTTCCCATCTTTTTTTTTGTTTGTTTTTGCATAAAGGAAGCAGCTGAGTGGTGTAGGGCACTGCATGTTCCTCATGCGGGCACTGCCTGCTGGCAAAGGGGGCTGTGAAACAAGGACGCAGGTCTGTTCCCTTGGCACAGTTTGGTCCTGAGTGCAATGCTAGAGGGAGTGGTCGGGTGTCCTGCTGCCGCAGACGTGGGCTGTAGCGGCTGATCGCGGAGCCCTCGAGTCCTGGGAGCTCCCAGCCCGCTGCCCCCAGCCCCGCGCGCCGCTTACACCCTCTCTTTGCAGACCTGGAGCGGCAGCTGGAGGAGCAGAAGAAACTCGCCAAAGACCAGAAGGCGAAGTCCCAAACCATCCAGAACGTGGTGCTGATGCCCGTCAGCGCCCCCAAACCCCCCAAGAGACCCCGGCTGCAGCGCCCGGCCTCCGCCACCGTCCTCAGCCCCTCCACCCCCATCCAGCAGCCTCAGTTCACCGTCATCTCGCCCATCGCTATCGCGCCCGTCGGACAGCAGTTCTCCGTGGGCAACATCCCGGTGGCCACCATTAGCCAAGGCTCCAGCCCGGTGACTGTCCACACCTTGCCGTCCGGCTCCCAGCTCTTCCGATACGCCACCGTGGTGTCCTCGTCCAAGACCAGCTCCTCCGACACGGTGACCCTCCACCCGTCCTCCAGCCTGGCGCTGCTCAGCTCGGCGGCCATGCAGGACAGCGGCGCCTTGGCCAACGTGGCGGCCGTGGTGAACCCCGTGGAACTGGTGGCCATGGAGTCGGGCCTCACCTCCACCATCCAAGCCGTGGAGGGCACCTCGGACGACGGGCAGACCATCATAGAGATCGACCCGGCCCCGGACCCCGAGGCGGACGCGGACGAGGCGGAGGGCAAGGCGGTGATCCTGGAGACGGAGCTGAGGACTGAGGAGAAGGTGGTGGGAGACGTGGAGGACCACCAGCACCAGGTCCATAACGTGGAGATTGTGGTCCTGGAGGACTAGCAGGGAAGGCGAGCGTCGATTTGGGGAAGAGCTGGGAATCCGTTTTATTTTGGGCTTTTTGGTTAAGCATCCTTACCGGCCACCCCATTTGTTTCCATGGATATTTTCATTGTACTGTACATAAAAAATATATATATATAATTTTTTTTTAAACAAAAAAAAAAAAAGCTGGAGAAACACGCGAGACCTGGAAAAGGCTCCGTCTCCGTGGAGCACTGAACAATCCTGCCTGTCTGCAGGGCCGAGGAGAGACTGGATCTCTGCTGAACAACCCGGCCGGGAGGAACCGGGCCGGAGCCCCCGCCGCGGGCATGGTGCTTCCCCTCCGGGCCTGCCGCGGCCCGGGCGGTTTTATTTCAGAGAGACAAGAACCAGTGGCTGGAGCTTGATGGGACTGTGGGAAGGGGCGATGGCTAT
>JAACYO010018395.1:0-20169 GCA_011074415.1 Stictonetta naevosa
GCTCAGTGGGCACTGGGGGCTCGGGGTGGCCGGGTCTCTTGTTCCTCCATGCCGCCCCCTCATCCAGCTGCCGTTGTTCCCCCCGCAGGGCCCGCCGCGCTGCTCCTCGCTGCAGGCGCCCATCATGCTGCTGTCGGGGCACGAGGGGGAGGTGTACTGCTGCAAGTTCCACCCTGGCGGCAACACCCTGGCCTCCGCCGGCTTCGACAGGCTCATCTGTGAGTACGGCGTGTCCGGGGTATGGTGGTCAGTCCTGGGCTCCCAGGGCAAGAGGGATGTGGGGATGCTCGAGCCAGTCAAGGGGAGGGCTGTGAAGATGATGAGAGGAATGGCGCTCCTGTCGTACGGGGACAGGCTGGGAGAGCTGGGCCTGGTTAGCCTGGGAAAGAGAAGGCTGAGGGGAGAGCTCATTAATGTACGTAAATATCTCAGGGGAAGGTGTCGAAAGGAAGGAGCTGGTCTCCTTTCAGTTGTGCCCAGCGACAGGACGAGAGGCAACGGGCACAAACTGAAGTAAAGGAGGTTCTGGCTCAATGTGAGGGGGCACTTCTGTACTGGGAGGTAACAGAGCACTGCGACAGGCTGCCCAGGTCGGTTGTGGGGTCTCCTTCTCTGGAGATACTCAAAACCCACCTGGATTCCATCCTGCTCAAGGTGCTCTAGGTGATCCTGCTCGGCACAGGGGTTGGACTGGATGATCTCCAGAGCTCCCTGCCAACCTCGGCCATGCTGGGATTCTATGATACCAGGCCAGGCCCCGGGGGCTTTCAGCTTGTCGGGAGGCCGGCCTCTACAGCCCTGTGGGGTGGCTTCCTTTCAGGCATCAGCTGGGGTCCTGAGCATGAAGGGTGCAGGGGCAGTGCCGCAGACCCTGCTGAGCGTGGGGCTGGCCGCCCACCCAGCTCATCGCAGTCCTCCCAAGGCCCTTGGGGAGGTCGCCGTGGGTCTGTGCTGGCCAGCAGCACCCTGCAGGCACAGTTATCGACGCTTTGGCTTGCTGAGGTGAAGATCTGGTGACTTATTAATAAAACCAAGTTGATCTAAAGCTGTACATCAGCTCTAAGTGGAGTCTCTTCTTCTGGGGCTCACATGGTCCTTTACTGCTGTGCATCACCCTGGCCTTGAGGTGGTTGTGGTCATGTGGGAGCTCTGGAGAATCACTCTGTGCACAGCACTGGCATGTCTACATGCGCCTTGCACTTTCATAGGGTGGTTTGGGTTGGAAAAGGCCTTAAAGATCATCCAATTCCAACCCCCTGCCTCTCTCCCTTCCTCTTAGTGCTGTGGAACGTCTACGGGGACTGCGATAACTACGCAACCCTGAAGGGGCACAGCGGGGCGGTCATGGAGCTGCACTACAACACGGACGGCAGGTGGGTGGCACGCCGACACGTTCCTGCCTCAGCGCCCGCCGTTTCGGAGGGAAGGTGTCCTCTGCTGGCCACCGCCCTTCGCAGCCCCTCCTTGTTGCCTCTGCTCAGCCCCTGCCCTCACAGCAAACGCTTGTGCTGTGGCTTTCCTGGGTTAGGAGTGGTGCCTGCTCAACACTGAGCAGAGGCTCTGGAGCCACCTGTGGCCCACGAGTGCCTTTGATTTCAGTCCACAGAAACTTGAATGTTCACATGGTTGTGTGGGAAACAGCGGTGGTTTGGGGAGGGAAGGAAAACACGTGAATAATTTGTCACTTTGGAAGGCTCTTCCACCATTGCATCTGAACCGAGAGGCTGCCAGTCTTTCCTTTTACTTAGAGAACTTTTACTTCCTTAGACCTTTTCAGCAGTCTTGGGGCCAGTTTTGTTTAATGTTTGTATCAACAATCTTGGTGAGGGGATCAGGTGCACCCTCAGTGAGTTTGAAGACAGCAAGTTGGGTGGCCGTGTTGGTCTGCTTGGGGGTGGGAAGGCTCTGCAGAGGGAGCTGGATGGGCTGGGCTGATGGGCTGAGTCCGATCTCATGTCCTTCACCAAGGCCAAATGCTGCAAACCCCACGCAGCAGTATAAGCTTTAAGAAGAGTGGCTGGAAGGTTGCCCCTCCAAAAAGGACCTGGGGGTGCCAGCAGCGTGCCCAGTTGGCCAAGAAGGCCAACGCCACCCTGACCTGCAGCAGAAATAGTCCCGGGGCCAGCAGGAAGTGATTGTCCCTCTGTCCTTGGTGCTGGTAAGAGCACACCTCAAGCACTGTGTTCAGTTTGGTTCCCTCGCTGCAAGAAGGGCATTGAGCTGCTGGAATGTGCTCAGAGAAGAGCAGTGAAGGGGCTAGAAAAGACATGCAAGGAGCAGCTGAGAGAATTGGGGTGGCTCAGACTGGAGAGAAGGACGCGGAGGGGAGACTTCGTCACTCTACAACTATCCGAGGAGGTTGCTGCAAGGAGGGTGTTGGTCTCTTTTTTCAGGTGGCAAGTGTTAGGACACAAGGAAAGGGTCTAAAGTTGCTCCAGGAGAGGCTTAGCTTGGATATCAGGAAGAATTCCTACACAGAGTGGTTAGGCACTGGAACAGGCTGCCCAGGGAGGTGGCGGAGTCGCCATCCTTGGAGGTATTTGACGTGTGTGTGCACTAAGGGACGTGGTTCAGTGGTGGACTTGGTAGTGTTCGGTGGTGGTTGGGCTTGCTGATCTTAAGTTTTCAAGCCTACATGATTCTATGATGCAACGACACATCCCCACTTGATATCTCAAGCTTTAATCTCGGTACTAGAGAGTAAGAAAGCTGGGATGGGAGAAATGCTTCTGAAATAGAGAAGCTCACGGGGATTCTTCTCCACAGCATGCTCTTCTCAGCATCCACAGACAAGACGGTGGCTGTGTGGGACAGCGAGACTGGAGAGAGAGTGAAGAGGCTGAAGGGCCATACCTCATTTGTTAACTCCTGCTACCCGGCAAGGCGAGGACCCCAGCTTGTCTGCACGGGCAGTGACGATGGGACAGTGAAGGTCAGTGTGTTGGAGGTGGAGATAGTCTAGAGTGAAAATAAGGTGGGATCTCTTTCAGAGTCGTTCATGTTCTTCCCATTGAAGTTGGCTAAATTCAGGCTTTGATTACTTTTATAGTTTTGTGATACAAACGCTTTGATTTAAAAATGAAATTTGCTTGTTCCTTCTGAATTTTTTTGGATGGGGATCAACAACATTGATCTACTCAATGGTTCTTCTTCTACTAAATCACATTAACAAGGCATGAGAAAGGCAAGCAGCTACTGAAATCTTTTATTCAACTGCCTTCTTTCCTCCTATTCTTTTTTCAAATGAGGAAAGTCACATGCTTTAATCACACTTTTACTGTGTTTTCTGTAGAGACCTTTTGAGATCTAAAAGTGAATTTTAGCAGAGCGGTTCGAGTCTCTGCAAAGTATATATATGTGCAACTTTCTGTAATTTTATTCTTAAATATCTCTGTGTAAGTTGCATAGCCACCGTGTCTTTTTAGCTGTGGGATATCAGGAAAAAAGCTGCCGTCCAGACATTTCAGAACACGTACCAGGTCTTGGCTGTAACCTTCAACGACACCAGCGATCAGATCATATCTGGGGGCATTGACAACGACATTAAGGTATGATGTTTGCGTCCTCATGTGCCTTTCCGACCGTGCTCACCTCTTCCACCCCATCAGAAACCTCTTGTAACAGCGTGCAAAATGTCACGTTGGTCAAGGACAGATCTGGAAGGCTGCTGGTTGATTTTACAGTCACAAGAGCTGTGCCAGCCTCCTGTGTCCAACCTCTCTCTTGATCTAAGGCCAAGAAACTCTGAGGGAGTTGTTCCAGGGCTGTTTGCCACGTGACTGGCTGGGCAGCCCTGGCATTCCTGGCCACGCTTCTTAGCACTGCTGTCACACTGGAGCTGACATGGCATGTGAGCTCTTCTGGCAGTTGGTGCCTCTCCCAGAAGCTCTAGAGCCATATATGAGGTAGGCTAAAGAAAATCTGGTGACACATCCAACTCCCTGCCCTCTGCTCCAGTATGCTGTTGTAATTTACTTTGTCACCTGCTACTGTGGAAAGTTCTTATTTAAGAGCACGCTCAGTGTTTCATTCATTTGGTAGCTGAGATTCTCCTGATAGCTGCCCAGCTCAGTCAGTCTTGCTGTCTTTTTAGCCTCAGGCTCCAGTCTTACCTAGGCATGGGGAGCATGTTCTTGTCAGAGGGCCATTGCTAAGTGTAGCACTGAAAGGACATCTGTCCTGACTGCCCTGGGAACGGCCGTAACTCTTGGGGAAAGAACAGCATGAAATTATGGGGGTTTGACAACTGCTGCTCTGTGCCATGGTCAGTGGAATTTGGGAGCTGGGAGAGCTGTAGCCAGATTGAAAGGGATTCCTGCATGCACGGGGCAGCTGTAATTTAGCTCCTTGCTGCTAACGCAGTTGGACACGTTAAGTAAGAAGCCTTCTAAAGGGCAAATTCTTTTTTCTTCCTACAACACACAAAATCATAGCCTTATATTTTAGCCATTGAGACCTCACCCAACTGAAATTGACAGCTGATTTCATCAGATGACTGATCAGTACTTGTATGAAATGGTTTGGAAACAGCATTTCTGATGGTCTTGGCTATCTTTTTTGTGTCTGCTGTCTGAAAGGTGTGGGACCTTCGCCAGAACAAGCTCACGTACACGATGAGAGGACACGCAGACTCGGTGACAGGCCTCAGTCTGAGTTCAGAAGGCTCTTACCTGCTCTCTAACGCAATGGACAACACAGGTACCTCCTGCTGAATGTGACAGCACAGCTGTGCAGACAGCCGTCAGCCCCCGCCCTCTCCTGCTAGCCTTTGGATAGTCTCATGTGTGGCATTTTGGAAGGAACGGCTTGAACTGTTCAGTGTAGAAAAATAAGAGAGTCAGCCATGGGGATGGCTCAGGGGAGATGAGCTCCACAGATAAAGTTTGAATTCCTGTTGTTGCAGTGATGACAGTTGCATCCTTAGCAGAGAGGGAGCAGCTGGATCAGAGCAGTTTGTCATGTCTTCCAACGGGCAGGAAGGATTTGATCCGTGGCACAAATTATTTGCACAGGCAGTTGAATGTAATCTTGCTTTTGTCAGGTTGGTTCGGCTGCTTCCTCGCGGCAGGGAATGGCGGTGCTGTTTCCAAACTGCCTCCTGCGTATGGGTGCTCAGCAAAGCTGATCTGTTAGAACTGTGATCACAAAGTGTATTATCGTAAAGCAAATGCTCGTGGAAGGAAACAGTGGCTCATTTGTGTAATAGTTGTTGGGGATTTTTCCCTTCCCGTTGGCAGTGATCTTGATATCATTATAAATTTCTGCATTTTACCTTTCGTATCAAAGCTTCCTGCAAGAGGAAAGCTGCTAGTTCCTTTTGCTTCTAGGGAAACCTATTTATGAAGAGAGCAAGGAATGTGACTGGGTCTCAGATCGTTAGAAGCTGACCTTGCCCCCATCCCTCTGCCATCCAGCTAATTACTCTGAGCTCTCTGTTGCAGTTCGCATCTGGGATGTGCGACCGTTTGCCCCTAAAGAGAGATGTGTAAAGATTTTCCAGGGGAACGTGCACAATTTTGAAAAGGTGAGTGTACTACACACTGAAAGGGTATTGTTTATAAAATGCTGCCCCTGTCTATTAAGTTTTCTGTAAATTGTTTTTTAAATTCGAGTTTAAACCAGAAAGACTTTAATAGGGATTCAAAGAAAGATTAATGCACAAAGTCGGATTCTAATTAAAGCCGCAGTAACAAAATTTCTTAGCTCAGTTCAGCTATAATTAGCTGTAAATTAAGTATTTTCTACATTTACTATCTACATTGTGTAAAATAACAAGACACTGGATGTTTCTAGCAATAAAATAAAATCTGTAATTACCTTCTTATCTTCCAAAGGGAGATCATTACAGTGGTGTTCATGATATTTAAAGTCTCCTGGTGATTTTATTTCAAGAGAAAGGGAAAAGCTAAATCTTCCTTTGGAACGGATCTGTGCACATTCTTCTCTTTTAGAATCTTCTGAGGTGCTCGTGGTCCCCGGATGGAAGTAAAATAGCAGGGGGATCCGCTGACAGGTGAGTTATCGCTGTGTTTCTGTTACTATCCATCCCAAACTATTTTGCAATCACACCTGAAACGAGCTGGATCATCTCTAAAATAAATATGAAGAGCCAGAACTGCGCAGAGAGGTGCGAAGGCCCAAACAGCTCCCTGCAGTCTTCTGCGAGCATTGTCTGCAGTGATTATAGCACTGATGTGTTTATATTGCCTTTGCGTCAGTGGAGGAGAACTATATAGTTGTAAAATCCTTCTTCTTATTGTCAGAAGCCTTCTAGAGAGCTCCATTACTGCTTATGTTCAGTCTCTGCGTCCAACAGATGGACAAGCAGATGACAGGAGCGTAGCTGGCAGTAGACAAGTCTCTTGCAGTCGTCCCAACCGCCTCGTGTGAGACTCTTCTAGAAGCAGGAGTGTAGAGAAGTGGTGCGTGGGGCTGGGGTTGTGCTGACCACAAATCCCAGAGTGCTGCGTGGCAGCTAGCAGGGAGCACCAGGGGTGTCCCGAGGATCATTTGTAATCCTTGCGTTAATTAACAAGCGTGAGGAAATAGATGTGACTAAATTAGCATGTACTGGACTTTTAAATCAGAGATTCTGTAAACTGAGGTTACCAAGGATTAAACTGGGTAGAGGGAGGAAGCCAACAGAGGGGCTGTGCCAGACTGAAGGTCGCCGTGAAGGATACAGTCCCCACTGGAGCAAATCCAGATGCACTCTCGGTGACATCGAGACAGGAATTCCTGCAGGCCAGAGTCCAAGGCATGGAGCAGCAGTAATCAGCCAATTAATGAATTTCTGATGGAGGATAGGAAGAACTGGAGTTCTTACTGTCCAGATACAGTGGGGCCGGCTGTCACGGTGGGTGGCTGAGACGTGACCCTTCTTTCCAGTCCTGCTGGGCTGCAGCAGCAGTGCCCGTGGTGATGAATACCTGTTTGTTAATGCGCCGATGCTGTGGCAGGTCCCAGGGCGGGCAACCTGACACGCTGAAGTGTGGCGTGAAATATTGGGCCATTAGGTTAGCCCTGCAGATGCTGCTGTAGCTCTGTGGTCTGACAGCAACTTTGTTGGGAAGAGCACACAGTCAGGTCCCAGGGCAGGGTAGATGAGGCCACTCCAAATCTTTCTGCTGCCTCTGAGTTTTTAATTTTTTTGGGGGGAGCATCTGCTGGGAAAGCAAAGCAAGATTAAGCATATCATGTGTCTGGGTAAAAAGTAATTCCCCAGTAGTTACCCTGTTTCTCTGCATTATGTGGAGTGTGTGTTTGTGTTGGAGGGGCAATTACCTGATTTTTTTTTTTTTTCTCAGCCTTTCAGAAGGTTTATTGTAAAACCAGCTACTTAAAGTGCTTTCCTGCTCTGCTGTGCCATAGAAAATACGTTACAGCAGAATGCTTTGAGAAAGCATCAGATGCAGCTCTTACCTGCTGGATTGAATAGTTGTGCTTGCAGAAATGCTGCTTTAAATGATATTCACAACGTAAGTGGGGTGGTTTCATTTTTCCTTTTCACGTGTTTCGAGAAAATCCAAAGAATAGCACCAGCCTGGAAATGAAAGCCTCTAACAAAGCACGTCTGCCCTATACTGGTGTCGGTGTCCTCTCTGCCTTACCAACAAGTGCTGTGAGGGATTCAGTGCTTTTTTGGGCAGAAAGGAAGCTCATTTCTGTTCCAACCAGAAGAGAGGCCTAACTGTAAAAACAAATCTTGTCCTTCACCAGATCTGCAAAGCCCTGTCAAAGGGAAGGAGTGGGTGAGGTGAAGTGGAGGCACTCCGTGCTGGTGGCACTGGTCCCAGCTTGGCATTCAGAGCTTGGGTTACGTGCGGGGCCGATAGAGGGCCGCTGATCCCAAGCAAATTTGAATTCAGGCGGCAGAGACGTGGTGATGCACAGTGACATTTGCAGCAACCTGCCTTTGGAGGAAATGTAACGTTATAGGTTGCTTTTACACTTGTTTTACTCTTGCCTGGTTGTCCATCATGCCCTCACCCTCTGCAGTGTCCCCTGTAAGAGGACAGTGATGCCCCTGGAGCGTGAGGGCAGCAGAGCTGCTCACCGCGCTGAGCCGGCCGATGACTGCTCTGCCCCTTTCTTCTTCTGCCCCCTGACAGATTTTGTTTTAGATGCCAGTCACCTATCTAAAGAGCAAAGCGAGAAGGCAGTATGAGTGTAATCCAGCACTGGCAGCTTTCCCAAGCCGCTGATTTTTCTGAAGAGCTGTGAACCTTGTAACAAATGACATTTTGTGTGGTGAAGCTGTTAAGTTCGGAAAGGAGGCTGTGTGGGTGGAACACAGCGTCACCTTGCCTGGCTGTAGTGCACTTCTCAGAGCTCTTCCCATTCTGATTTATAAAAAAAGCCTCTCATTCCTACGGAAGCTCTCCATAACGGGTCAGAGCACCGCTTTGTTCCCCGGTGGAATTAGTGCTAGCTGCCAGGCGGCCGCCGCGCCATGCAGGCAGTGACGGACACCCACGGGGGACAGGCTGCGTTCTGTGGCTAGCAGAAAGGTGCTGTCTCCCCCCGCTCGGAGACCATTGGTAAGAACAGTCTGAGAGCTGCGTGGTGCCAGGTGCCAGCGGTCCATTTCTGACCTGCTGCATGAGGAGCGCCGGTGTCTCGGCATTGTCCTTCAGCCAAGGTGAGGCATGTGGGCAGCACCCGGTGGCGGTGCGGCGCAGGGACCCGGAGGAGATCAATCAGAGGGCTCGATGCAATCTGATCAGCCCCCTAATAAATGCTGAGAAGTGAATTATGACTTTAATGGCCCAGCAGGAAGAAATCCATATATACACGTTGTTGGCTGGGAGGGATCGCGTTGTAGTGGGGACTGGGGGGGAGCACCCAGGCTCCTCCTAAGCGCTTGTCTGCCTGAACTGGGAGCCACCGCTGGGCTTGCAGGCAGGTATTTGCATCCTTCCCTCTCCTGACGCTTCTTTTGTCCCTTAGCCCGCTGTATGGCTGCAGTACCGAGGGTCTCTGTGGCCTCATCCATCTCCGTGCCGCAATGGATGAGGTGGTGCCGCAGTGCTGTGACAGCAGAGGCTTTTAGCACAGAGCTGACATGTTAGCTCCTACCTGCTCAGACCTTTGCTCTCCTGAATTCAGCAGTGCAGCATTTTGCTCCTGACAGGCTCCTTGTTTATCCACGCTAACAGCTGTGGTTATTACAGCCTGGGTGGTGAACCGTTGCAGGAAGCAGCCGTTGGTGTGGGAGGCGGCTGCTCTCCCTTTACAAATGCCTGCTCTCATAATGACTCTCTTGTAGGTTCGTCTACGTGTGGGACACCACATCCAGGAGGATTTTGTACAAGCTGCCAGGCCACGCTGGGTCGGTGAACGAATTGGCTTTCCATCCAGAGGAGCCTATCAGTAAGTCATCCCCAAATCAAGTCACCTGGGGAAATAGTTCCAGGGCTGGCTGAACTGGTCCTCCAGAAAACAGCTCAAAAACAGGCCAAGAGCCCTGAGTGTCAGAGACAGACCTGGGGGAAGGTGTTATCCGTAGCTCAAGACTACAAAGGGAATCCGTTGCAGGCATGCATTGGAGCTGGGACCTGGGCTGAGTGAAGAGGCTCTACCCATGTGTCCTGCCCAGATGGAGACCTGGGTGAGCAGCCGTGCAGCTCTGGCCTGTGGTAGTATGGCCTGTTCATGAGCTGCGAGTGGCCATGAGCTACTGCCACAGTTCAGGACTTCCCCAAATACTTTTGGTGCTAGGGTTTGTTATAACCATGAATTTACTGATCACATCACGACAGGTATAGAAACCTAGAAGTATGTCTTCAGTCCAGGGTCTCTAACTTTCACAGAGGGTGTGAGAAGCAAACAAGGCTCTTTGTGCAGCCCTTTTTATTGCCATTCCATAAACGTCCTGCTCCAGGGTGAAGGTGTGGCACTGCGTACCAGCGGTGGATGAGGAGATGCTCTCAGTGGCGTTTTTGGAGCTCTTTCAGTTGCGGAGCATTAGCTGAGACCAGCCTTGGTACCAGTTCCTTAGCGCAGTTTGTGGCCCGGGCAGGACCGTGGGGCGCTGTTGTTTCTATAGAAACACTTGCACCATCGGCCAGGTCACCACACTGCTTTGGCCAAAAATTGACACAAGTCAGCCCTGAAGCGAAGCCAAGAGCTCAGCGGTGCCGGGGATGACGGTCTCTGCAGCAGCCCGGGGGTGGGGATTCAGGGCAGTGAATTATGGGCTTGTTCCTTGGTTATTCATTGCTCTGTCTTCAGATCAGAGACGGTGCTGGAAGAGCAGAGCAATCTCTCCTCTTCAGTTTGGAGCGGATTGTTTGTAATTGTATTCCGCCGAGCTCCTTTTTGTGAATCAGTTGCTCATCTTAAAGTAAAAATTAAAAACCCATCCAGTCATTGCACGCGAGTTCAGCGGCTGATTCCTCTCAACATCTGGGACCATTAATCCTGTAACTCGCTCCACCCACCCCACAACACTCAGCTGCGTGGAGGGGCGCCCAGAGAGCACGGTTATAGACATCAGTCGGTGAGCTTCACGCAACCCCCCCAGATCTCGCATGGACTTGAATGAAACAGTTGTCAGCGTTGAGAACAGCGCTTCTCAGACGGGGGTGTCGTTACCTCCACGCTTGGGTGTTGAGTCCCCTCAACAGCCTTTCCTGAATCAGGGCTGCTCAGTGTCTCCTTACAGCCAAGAGCCAACTGCAGTTTGCCTCTCCGCTGATAAATAATAAAGAGCAACCCGACCGAGCTTTCCCAGCGAGCCTGTGCCCTCTAGTGGCATGTGGTCCTGCTGGCCGCGCCCGAGTCGCAATCCGAACACTCCTTGCGGAGAAAATAACATTGCAGGATGTTTGAGAGCATTAACAGTGTGTTTATATGCCTCTCTTCACTGGTTTAATGCTTAGACATTACGGGCGGCATGCCTTTATGTCCGTCTTGGGAGAGGGGAACGGCAGCGTGTGGCTGGGTGTCAGAGTAGCAATCCAGTGAAACATTTTTGGGGGAGCAAATGAAATTTGGCTTTACAGATAGCTTACAGTGAGAGAAATGAGTAGTTAAATCTAAATGGTGTGCCATTAGTGGAGGTCTCAGCCTGTTCTGTTTAATTTTTATATTCCTCTCTCTCGCAGTACTCTCTGCATCCAGTGACAAACGGCTGTATATGGGGGAGATCCAGTGAAGCTGAGAAGACGGTGTGATTCGTGCCCTTGAAGTCCTTGGTTTACAGAAGTAGGATTGACTTGCTTCTCGCCGGTGCCAGCCCCCTCTCACACTTGCGGTAATGGGAAAATGTTGAAGCAGCTTGATGAGCCAAGCAGCCCTCTCTGCAGGCTGCGATGTCCACGTGGTCCTGCTGTACGGCTTGGGTTTTTTTCCCTTCTTTGGGAATCAGGAAAATTTAGAATTGAAGAGATTTTGATTTTGGCTGTACAACAGACTACAAACCCTTACCCAGATCACCTGAAATTTGTACAATTTGTTTAAATTCCATCTGTGGCTTGTATATTCCCTGTCCAGTTTCTCTTGGTTGTTTTTATATGGTCAAAACTGAAATAGACAGCTTTTTACAAGAACTGTGTGGATGGTATTTATTGTTCTGTTTTACTTTCCTATTGTACAGTGCTAAATCAAGGCCCACACTCGTATATAACCCAGGGAAGCCATATACTTTAACTTCAGAAGAGCAGCTTTATTTTTTATTCATGGCAATAAAAATGACCACACTGGAAATAATTATCAGGCTACTGCTGAATCCTATTTTCTTGTTCTGAGTAGAACCAGCCTTCTGCTATAAATAAACGTAAAAGGAGGGAGTTCTATGGCAAGCACAGCGTATTCAGGGCTCAGCAGTGGAGGAACCAGCCTGGTTGCCTTTCTCTTTGCCCTGGCTGAGCAGCAGGGATGGTAGCAGGCCCTCAGGCAGATTTGATGTGTGTTATGTATTTACTGTGGTGGACATCAGGACTTGCTATGGGAGAAAACAATTCCCCTTCCAGCAATTTAAGTTTCTTTCCCACTTGCTTATCCCCATCCTTTCATGGTCAGGTGTCTGTCCCACGTAGTCTGCACATTTCCAAAGGCTCGGCTTCCCTGGACAGGGACCTGCATGGCCTACGCAGGCACACGTCTCCTGCCTTGATACCCGTGGCTGATTGCTGGGACAATGCAGGGTGAGAGCACCAGCTCAAGAGAGGATCTTGGGGCTGCCTCTGCCACAGAAGGGGCTTGCCCTGCAGCCACCGAACGTGGCCACGCTGGTCTCTGTGAGCACTCAGAGCAGAGGGAGTTCCCTGTGCTGCAGGTGGTTGCCTGATGTTAATTAACTGACCTTGAAGAGCACGCGGTGCGTTTCTGTTCTGCACGTGTCCATCTCCGCTTCCAGCTGTAAGACTTTTCATCCTTTTTCCCATCTTTTTTCCTCCTTGTGCTGCCGTGGCTCAGGTGTTACTCACATCTCGCTGACTTTCTGCCTTGTTCCAGGGGAGGAGGGCTGCAGTTCGGGTGGGATGAGGAAGGGCGAACACGCGATGCTCCCACGCCAGCTGTAGGACTGTCCCATGCATTCTCGGTGTGCACCTGATCAGGAGGCCTTTGGTGCAGCCACCAAATAGTTAAGAGGTGGAAAATCGGTGCGTTTTGCACAGTAAAAAGGGAAGAACCACAAACACATTCTGAGCATTTCTTGCCCCTACTCTCCCCACCGAGGGGAGAAAAGCTGGAGGATGGCACGCTCAGGGCCAGAACGGACGGAGCAGCTTTTAAGGAGGATTGGAAACGTGGCTGCACCTCCCAAAAGGTAAGGTGAGCCTGTCCCCGAGTGGGGGGTGTTTGGGTGTGCGATGCTGCCCTGTCCCCATCACCTGGAGCAGTTCCTGTCCTGGTGTTGTGTCCTTCAGCTCGCTGCAGCCAGGCTGCAGGCTACCCACGGCCCTTGGGAACGCAGGAAACTCTCGTCTGTGACCGTGCCGCTCGCTGACCCTCTCTGCAGCTGGGTTGAAGGATTCAGGCATCAGATCCGGACTCAGCAGAGCTCCAGGTTCGCTTCACATCGCCTCCGGAGACACCAGATTGGTCTGATCCTTGTCCATTTTCAGCTTCCACCTCCAAACATTCCCCCGACTCCCAGCAGGGACGAGCCAGCCTGTCCAAACCTTCCTGCCTGGTGGGGCTGGACCCGGCACTGCTGCACCCCGGGACCCTGCGCGTGTCCTTGCAAAGCTGCTGCTGCCCCTGACCGCAGTCTGTCCCCAGGGTGGGAACCGACGGAGGCCAGGGCTGGGGAGGGGACGGTGCAGGCGAGGGGGGACCTGTCACCCGATCGTGGTGAGTGAATGCATGTGAACGTGAACAAATCACCCTCCAGCTGAAGAGCCAGGCGGAGAGAGCTGGAGGCAGGGGAAGATTTATTTTTAACTCTGCAGAGTATTAAATAACACACCCTGAAACGCATGTAAATGAGAGCTGGGGATCGAGCGGGGAGCGTGGGGGGGGGGCTCAGGCCAGCCCTTCCCGGAGCCTCCCGGGCAGCGACGCTGTGCCTCTGTCCCCTCGCTGGGGCTGCCCAGCCAGGACGTGCAGGCACTCGCAGTTAGTGCTTAATAGACCTTATTACAATCCTCAGAGGGTTTGTTGTTTCATTTGAACGTATGCCCAAGTGTCAGAGGGAAGAGAGACTCCCGGGGATTAGCTGGTGGTGACAAGATAATAACTGCTTTTTTCCTGACTCGTGTTTGTTTAAAAGAAGTAAAAGAAGAGTGTTGTGTGTTTGTGGTTTTTTTTTTTTTTTTTTTTTACCTAATTAGCAACCCAGGAACCTGTGGTGAAGCCAAGGAGGGGGCATCTCTTTCCCCCTGCCCCTGGTTTTATTGCGTTGGTGGGGCCTCGGGGTGACGTGCTAGGAGGGGGAGCCCTGCTGCCTCCTCCTGCATCCCCGCCTCGTGCCCACCTCGTGCCTGGATGCGGCCGGCTGCTTCCACCCACCTCAGCCTCCAGGATGAGCGATGCTGCCGAGGCTCACCGCTGGCTCCAGCCTTGCCTGAGGAAAGGAAAGGGAAGAGGAAAGCAGCTGACGGTGGATGGATCCACTCTGCAACAATGCAGCCGTGACCCAGATCAGGGAAATGATCTGGATTAACACTAATCCCCTTGCCCCAAGGAGGCGGCCAGGGCAGAGCAAGCTCTGCAGTGGGGCTGGTTTGCTCTTAGAACATCTCTGTCCCATATACAGAGCGGGAGAGCCCAGCGGTGCCACCCGAGCACGAGCAAACTCACTGCACAAGTGAGTGCCCCTCTCCTGCAACCCCTGGGGGGTCCCTGTGCCCATCCAAGTGCCGCAAGATAAATCTGCGCAGCGCCGGGGGCCTCGCTGGCCAACCAAATGTCCGATGCCAACGGAGGGTGAAGAGGGAGACGCAGGCCGCCACAGATCTGAATTACTGCTGCCAATTACCATCCGCAATTAGGGCCCAGTTCCCTGCGTCACAGAGGTGGGAGATGAATCAGAGCGTTTGCCCATATCCTGGTCCCTGGAGAGAGCCGAGAGTTGATTTAGAGGCGGCACCCACCTGCTGGTAATGGGACACGCACTCAGCGAGCCATGACTATGGCCCCGTCCTAACAATTTGTGGATTTAATCTAATTTGCTGAGGGGGTTGGAAGGGTGGCGAGTTAATGGGGGTTCTGGCTGCTAACAGCCCCCAGAGGGGCACTTGGAGCCGAGCAGCTTTCACACTGCAGAGCCAAATCCCTGCGCCAGTGAGCACGGCCACAGCCCCGCGCCACCTCCGTGGGGGTCCGGCCCCCAGGCTTGGTGCTGGCCCCTGGGGACCCATGGGGCTGGAACTTCACGTGGGGCTGGCTGGGACACAGCCGTGGCAAATCCCTCCCGTGCAAAGGACTTGCAGCTGGCTGAGCCCCGTGTGTACAGGCATGCACGCTCACGCAGGCACACGTGCATGCACACACCCGTGCACACCCATGCACATGCACACGCACACTCGCAGATGGTTTCTCCACACCGGAGCAGCGTGAGCTCCGGGGCACCACAGCAGAAAGCCATTAAAGGCGTAATCCGGGCACGGAGAAAATTGTTTTCTTAAACAGGTTTATTCCTCCGAGGGACGTATTTGCTTGAGAGATTTCCTCTATAAATTAAATCTGTCCCATGATCCAGATAAACGGCCGCGAGCCCTGCTGCCTGCCTTCGCATGGCATGGCTCTCCCCATCCCTGTCCCCATCCCCATCCCCGTCCCCATCCCCATCCCCATCCCCGTCCCCATCCCCGTCCCCATCCCCATCCCCATCCCCGTCCCCATCCCCGTCCCCATCCCCATCCCCATCCCATGTCTTCCTGCGCAGACACTCCTGGATGGAGGCAGACGGGGCATCTGGAGCACCACAGCATGTCCCAGATTGGGGCACGGGGCCGGATCCTGCACCAGGTGCTGCTGAGCCCCACGCTGGGCATGACCTGGGCACCGCCAGCAGGTCCCGGAGCCTGCCGCCCCCTCTCCATCCCCACCTGCCTCACTAATTGCCGCCCTGTCCTTCCACCAGTGCTTTTCACACCTTTTCCCATTGCTGCTCAGAGGCTCATAATGAATTTTGATAGTCACAATACGCAAGCGATAATTTCTAAAAGAATGGAAAACAATTATTTGCTCTGTTGGGGGATTAGATGATATTTAGTCTCTATTTAATGGAAAACTAATTAAATTACATGAGAAACTGAATAGAATTTTTTTGTTAATTATGAATATTGCAAGCTACAAAGGCTAAATGATGATGGATTCTGTAATCTGCCGTGCTTTTAGCTAGACGCTGAGATAAGATGACAACTGAGAAAGAATGGGAAGAATGCATTTTAATTTCTATATCGATTCAATAACAGGCAGCTGAACAATGATCCGTTAATGGTGATCTGCAGGAGCTGATGTTGACTGGCAGGCTGACGGGTAATTATGTTAAAACTGGGGAAACAGTGGTTAAATAGATGTGTGTTTACTCCTGGAGGAGGCTGGGGAAGCCGCAGTGCCCTGTGCGCTGAGCTTCCCTTGGGTTTGCCCCATCGTGTCCCTTCCCTTCGCCCCGCACAGGCAGGGTGGGGGACGTGCTGCTTCATCAATGCCAGGTGTCCCCCGGGGGGCTACGTCGGGATTTGGGGCTGGGTGAAATGAGGAGGGAGTGGTTCGGGGTCCAGGCCAGCTGCTGTGCTGGAGGTGCTGGGTCCGGGCTGGTGTGCAGCGTCCTGAGCTCGATGCCCAGATCTGGGCTCTCCATCACAGGCAGCATCACGGCCCCTGGTGTTGGAGCATCCCTGATCCTAGGGCTGGGACATCCCTGGTCCTGGGGTTGGAGCATCTACAACGCCACGCTGGAGCATCCACAATCCCAGGCTCTGTCTCAGAACCCGGCTGGGACCCAGCCACCCCCCGGCAGGGTGCTGAGCTTCACAAAGCCACCGCCTGCATCACACCTGCAGGGCTGCTCTGGCGCTCCATCCTCTGGTTAATTAGGGGCTCATTAGCATGGATCCAGGAGACCTTCAACCCTTGAGTGTATTTATCATGGCTGCTCCACCAAAATCGAGCTGCCCACCAGCCTTGGGAGGAATTTAGCCTGAGCGAAGTGGCAAGGACAAACGCAGTCCCAGTTAAAGGCACTAAATTGTGGTTTTGGGATGCTCCATCACTGCCCGTGCTGATTCCAACCCCGGCCTGGAGGCCAGCTGTGCCGGGAGCAGCCAGGCAGGGGGGTGCACGCAGGAGCCCCAGTCACCCCCCCGTTTAATTGCATGCGACCTCTGCCTGCACGCGAGGCAGCGAGCTTGGCACGTGTTCACCCTGCACTGATTTGCATAACGGATGGAAATAAATATCCCCTCCCCGTCACCGTAACCCAGATAGATGGGTCCTCTTGGAAGATTTGTTTGCCAATAAACACGCCAAAACGATCATTTCGGCTTGTTCCGAGAGACCGCTCGGCGCCGTAAATTCCTGCCCAAGTTGCTAAAAGCTGCTCGCGGGCACCGCTCGGCTTTGGCTCGGCAGCGGGTCCTCGGGGCTGCCACAGCCCCTCTCCTGGGGACGATCCCAAACCCTGGGCACAGATTTGGTGCTTTTTCCCCCTAAATATTTGCTGGTCCGCTTGACCGCGAGTGCTGCTGCCTCTCTTCCCAGGGGCTATTTTTCGGCCCTGCTAGGAAATATTGAACAACCCTCGTGCTGGACACGACTGTCTCAAGCCCTGGTCCTGCAGCTCCCCGCAGCGTTTCCAGCAGCCACCGAGCAGCCCTGGCTGCAGCACCGGCATCCCGGCTGGGAAGGGAAAGCAAAAGCTGCCAGTGTTGTGGTTTCTTTCTGTTCCAGATTTTTTGGGGGAAAAAGAAATCCAACAAGTCCTCTGATGGTTTTCTTGAACTAAGAATAGACATTTTTAGTAAAAATAGCAGTTAGAAGTCTAACATTTTTGTGTGCTCTCTTTAGATCCCTAGCAGATCCATCTCGCTCTGGCAGAAGGGCTGCGGAGGATACAGGTGGTTTTTGCTGAAAACATCCCACTTTGGCTGAAGGTGAAGATTTCATGATTTCATGTGGGATTTCATCCCACCTGGCTCCTCGTAGCCTGGGGAGGGAGAAGTTGGCCGGGCTGGATTCTGCCCCACAGCAGGCTCCAGGGATGTACCAAAGGAGACAACAGCCCTGTGGATGTCTTGGGGTCCTGGGGACCCTCAAAATGATTGTGCTGGCAGGGCAGAGCTGCTCATGTTTTCTTCCCTGCGCCGGCATCATAAGCTGTCTTTTAGGCAGTTTGGGGATGTATAATAAATGGAGAATGTAAAGAAAAGACAAACAGCACCTGGGGTAGCAGTTCTGCTGCTGGTGTCCATTTCCACACCTCTCAGTCACGTTCCCAATCGCATCCCGCAGCCGAGCACCCTGTGAGGTCTGCAGGGAGCCCCTGTGCTGGATCCCCAACCCTGCACCACGTCCCCCAAAGGGCTGCGACACCCTCAAGGCCGTGCTGTGCCCGGGCTCCTCGAGTGGCAAGGTTCAGGACATGGCTCTGGCATTGCCACCACCTCCCCACATGAGAAGGTGCTGGGGAAACCGAGCCCCACCATGAGTAGAGCTCCACGCAGAAATGCCCCCAGCCCCGCTGGGAGCTGCTGCACCCCCACGTGGGGCTGGGACCCCCTGCAGCAGAGCCAAGGGCCTGCAGACCCGGGGGGCGTTAGCATGGGGCTGCTGCACCCCTCGTGAGCGGGCAGCCGAGCACAGGCTCTCGTCTCCCGCGTGCCGCATTTCCATTTGAAAAAGCCAGCGATATTGAAGAAGAATGGCTTTCCACAAACAATGTGTCTTGTGTACATCAAAGCACTTATCTTCACAGCTTCCTCCCATCTCCATGAATGAATAATGTGACCCTGATTTAATTTCCTCCTAATATTTCCTCCATAATTTGTGTGTCATCTGTTTTCTTTCTTTTCATGAAAAAAAAAAAAAAAAAAAAAATGAAGCAAAGGGCTGGAGGTCCAGAGGCAGGGTGGCAGGTTGTGAGCAGAGCAAGTGACAAAATGTTCAGCCTTTTCCCACCCGCTCACAAATTAAGTTATCTCCTTGCCTTCTAGGGAAGCAGCTTGACATGGTATATTGACCTTTTTAATCTAAAATTGATTCTTCGCAAAACTCCACCTGGTCGAGAGCCAGGCAGGATCTCAGCACCATTGTGTTGGTTTTATCACTTTCATTATTTTACATCAGCATGTTTTGCCTTTCTCTGTTATTTACTTGAGCCTTTGCACCCTTGCACTGACGGGGAGGGCTGAGCTGAGCGCAATTGGGCTGACAATTGCCAGCGAGATGCTATGAGGTGGTTGGGGCCTCAGCATTTTTGATCCATGGGGTGAAACAGGTCCCTCTGCCCAGGTTCCTCCTTTGCTTAAATCCAGGAGGAGCAGTTCCTGCGTTTCAAACACCCGCCAGCTCCGACTGCTTTCAGCCATCCCTCCCAGGCCCCTGTTTAAGGGCACTGCTTTGTGAGCCCACCGAATTTTTGTAGTATGTATTTTGCATTCACAGAAGCCAAGTGTTTTCTACAAACCCCATCCTTTGGTCACACAAGTACCTCCCAGAACACTCCTGGGAGCACGTGCCAGCACACTGCACAGGGACAGAGAGAAATTCCCACCATGGAGCATGACAGAAAAGCTCCAGGAGTGGAAGCTACTGCAGGCTGGTCCCAGCAGTGCACAGGGACGTGTGGTCTGTCTGGGCCCTTCCAAACTTTGGATGGGTTGCGTTAGACCATGGCCAGACCTACACACACACACAAATGCTCCTGCAAGGCTGTGGCCCATTGGATCCAGCGCAGAGCTGCTCTGGTGCCTGTGTGCTCAAGGAATGGTTTTGTAGATGCTTTGCTATAAAAATCGGGGCTGAGGTTTAAGAAAGCATGGAACTGAAAAGCAGTGAAGTGTTCCTAAGTCCTTCTGCTGGGTGGCATGTCTGGGGGAGGTTTCTCACGCACTGGAAAAGCACCATCCCAGTTTTTCCTTGGCAGATTTGCAGTCTCCGCTCCCCCAGAAGGTGTGCTGTGGAGAAAGAACAAAGACCAGCAGGGTGGATGGCTGTTAGGGGCCATACCCTGCCAGCTCGCTCTGCACCCACCTTCTTGCCCAAATCTTCCAGATTTGAGCCCTGTGGGAGCAGAGGCACAAAGCCAGATGGCTGCCGTCTGCCCAGGCAGAGGTCGCTCCCAGCCCTGGGAAGCCATGTGTGACCAGGGCTCTGCTGGGGGTTTCACAGGGGCTTTGCTCCCAGGGCTGAGCATCTGTCAACCCTGCAAGCCCAGGTGCTGCCCCGGCACGGCCACCCTGGGGTGTCCCCAGAGGAGGTGGCTGTGGGGTCCCTGTGCTCTGTGTACAGGCACCACCCACCTGCGGACCACAAGGGACACAGGCTGGGGCAGAGTGGGGGGGATCAGCGATTCTCCAGCCCTTTACATTTACAAACCAGGATCTAACCCTGCAGGTCTCCCCTCTCAACCTTCCTCCGGAGGAAAAATAAAACAAAAATCCGCAATTAAAAACCAAAATTACTGCCCGCTAACGAAAGCCTGGCGCGAACAGGAACCGCGCCCGCCGCCGGCTGCGGGGAGGCGGCCGCGCTCCCGCCGCCCCCGGCCGCCCG
>MU012279.1:12966-30516 GCA_011074415.1 Stictonetta naevosa
CCCATCCCATCCCACTCCATCCCCAACCCCTACCAGGTCCCAAGGGAGGGGTCCCAGCTCCCCGTTTCACCCTGGTGCTCACCTCTCTTCTCCCCATCCCTCCCCAGGGCCCCAAGGGTGACGTTGGTGTCTCCGGAGAGCAAGGCATCCCAGGCCCTCCAGTACCGTATTTATTTCTCTTTGCTGCTCTTCTGGGGTGCTCGGGGCTGGGGGTGGCTGTTGGGACCGGGGCACAGCCATCGTCCCTTCCACCTCCCTCCTCCCAGCGGTGGAGCTGCCACTGCTGGGGGGGTCACAAAGGCTGGCTCGAGGACCTGGGACCTGGGACAAATTCCCCGTTCCCTCTGAGCCCCCCCGCCCCAGCCGAACCGGGGCCGCGGTGCCCAGCTCGCTGCTGGGACGCGGGGATTAAGCCGCGCGAGCCCGCTGAGCGCTTTGAAGATGCGGAGCAATTACCGGGCTGAGCCCAGCGGTGCAGCAAAGGGTGAAATGGCTTTGAAGCCCCGAGCTTTGCCGGGGGAAGCAGCCCCCGTTTGGGGCTGTTGCTGTTATTGGAGCGACAGCTGGAGAGGGGCCTGCTGGGCTCCGGTGGAATTAAGGGGAAAACGCCTCGAGGTTGGCAAAAGTGGCTGATTTCCAGCATCGGATTCTGCTTTAATTGTGGCTCCCCCGGGTGCTGCTGGCTGGTACCCAGGCAGCTTCCAGCTGAGCTCGGCTTTGTTTCCTCCCCCCAGGGACCACAGGGCCAGAGGGGCTACCCGGGGATGGCAGGACCCAAGGGCGAGATGGTAAGCGCCGGGGGCAGGCACGGCAGGGGCGGGCTGGGGGCTGCTTACCAGGAGCATCACCAACATGGGTGATGGAGGTCTCACTAATGGGGCCGGAGCTCATGGGGTCAGAGCTGGGCTGGGAGGAATCCCCACTCCGTGCTCTTTGCAGGGTCCTGCCGGCTACAAGGGGATGGTGGGGACCATCGGCGCGGCCGGGCGGCCGGTGAGTGCCCTCCCTTCACCCTGGTTGCGGGTGGGTGGGTGGCCCTGCTCTTCCCTGCTCAGCCCCATTTTTCTCCCCTGCAGGGCAGGGAAGGCCCCAGGGGACCTCCAGGGGAGCCCGGCGAGAAGGGAGAGCTGGTAGGTAACCCCCGGTGCCTGGGCCACTTTTCTCCAGCCTGGCACCGCTCCCTGGTGTGGAGAGGGGCTCTCCGGGCACCCCCTCCCTCTCCGTGCCCATCGGCCCCATCCCCTGCGCTGAGGGCACTGCAGAAATTCCCCCTGCTCTCTCCCACTGCAGGGTGGCCGTGGCATCAGGGGCCCCCAAGGAGACATTGGCCCCAAGGGGGAGAATGTGAGTACTTCGGCAGCGCCCTGAGCCCTGAGCGAGGAGCAGCCTCTGTCCCCTCTGTCCCCTCGGGGCTACCTCGTGTCCTCGCACCCTGGCTCGGAGCAGGGCTGTGAGCCTGCAGAAGCACCTGGCTGCTGCGGGGGCACGCAGGGCTGCTGGGCTCCTTTCCCTTCCCCTCCTTTCCTGGTCCCTCGGAGGTGTCAGACCGAGCCACCCGTCCCCTTTTCGCAGGGTCTCCCGGGCATCGATGGCAAGGACGGCACCCCGGGCATCCCCGGTGTGAAGGTGAGGGGCTGCGGGGGGCTGCGGGGGGCTGCTGGGCGCTGGGGAACCAGCACCCGCTGCTCCTCCTCCCAGGATATAAATACTGGAAACAATGGGGACGGCGGGCGGCACAGGCTCCTGGCCCTTGGTGGGGCATGTCCCCACGTGGCAGCGTGGCCGTCCCCATGAGATCGAGGACCACACTCCCCTTGTCCCACCATGGTGACCCCATTTCCCTGCTCTGGTGACATCCTCTTGTTCCCCGCAGGGCAGCGCAGGACAGCCCGGCCGCCCGGGGCCTCTGGGACACCGGGGACAGGCTGTGAGTAGGGGAGCCCCCGGGTGGTGCTGGGCGCAGGGCCAGCACCCAGCGGGGTCGTCACCCCCTGGGACAGGGTGGTGCCCCCTGCCCGGGCCGTGGGGTCTGATCCTGCTGTGTTTCTGCAGGGCTTGCCGGGCCAGCCGGGAAGCAAAGGTGGCCCAGGAGATAAGGTGGGCGTGGGGCTGAGCCCGCAGCCTCGTCCCCCTCCTGTGCCCCCCTCCCCATCCGCAGCACGTCCCACTCCCCTCCTGCAGCCCTGGGGGGGGGGGACAGGGACCCTCCCCTGAGTGCCTCTGTCTGTTCTCAGGGTGAAGTGGGTGCTCGGGGCCAGCCAGGCATCACCGGCGCCCCGGGGCAGTTGGTGAGTAGAGACCCGAAGGAGCCTCCCCAGCAGCGCGGGGCTGCGCTTTCCCCTGTTTGCTGTCACAAACCCCTCTGGAGCCCACGGGACGGGGCTCAGCACCTTCGTTACACTCCCTGGGGCTCCAGCCCTGGCTCGGACCCCTCCGTGGCCACGCTCTGCAGCCAGCAGCCACCCACAAAGGCTGCAGGGATCCAGGATGGGGCCACGTGTCCCCTGCAGCGTCCCCTGCAAAGGACGAAGGGCTCACGATGGCACCCGCCTGCGACGGGGGCAGCACCAGCAGCCCTTGTGCCTCCCCTGCCCCCCGCAGCACTGACCCCCTGCGCCGGGTGTTTTTCCTCCTTAGGGCGAGCCCGGCCCCCGGGGCGAGCAGGGACCGCAGGGCGTCCCCGGGCTGAAGGTGAGTGGGGGGCACGGGGGGGCTGCGGCCGTGCCGGGCACTGCCCCTGACTTTGTTCTCTTTGCAGGGTGACCGGGGCGAGCGCGGCCTCGTGGGTGCCCCCGGCGAGCAGGGCAGAGCGGTGAGAACACGGTGGGGGGGGGGGGAGGACACTGGTCGGGAACGGGGACGGATCCGGGCAAGGCCGGAGCCGCTGCTTTGATCACTGCGGGGTGTGATGGGCGGGGTGAGGGATTAGCCAGCAGGGTGAATAGTGCTGGGATTAGCAGCCCCCAGGGGGGCAGGAATTTCATCCCTGCCCTGCCAGAGCGGGGCAGCCGATGGGGTGAGCGCTTGGCCCCTCTTGGAGGCTTTCCTGGGGTGGAAAATGGCCCCAGAGTGAGCTTTGTCCTTATGGGGCCGGAGCCCCTTCCCACCAGAACCCCCCTGGCTCATGAAAGTGGAGCAGGGGCTCCGTCCTCCTCCCGTCCTGCCCTGTGCCCCCACAGCTGTGGGATTCGGGTCGGGGTGGCGGAGCTGTGGGAAGGGACAGAGCTGCCCGTCTCGGTGCAGCACCCTGCAGCCCATCGCTCTGCAGGCGATGCTCGGCTGGGGGCCGAGGACGTTCCCCAGGGCTTCTGCCGTTCACTTTCCTCTTTTCCTTCTCTTACCTCGACTTCCAGGGGCCCAAAGGTGAACAGGGTCCGCCAGGAATCCCAGGACCCCAAGGCTTGCCGGGAGTCAAAGGAGACAAGGTGACAGCTGCAGGGCTCACTGCAGCGCAGGGGTTCGGGGCCGTGGGGGGGGGGGGCTTTTAGCAGCCACGTGGTGCTCGTGGGACAAACCCGCTCGTCGGCTGACCCCCTTCCCTCCTTTCTCCAGGGCTCCCCAGGGAAAACCGGGCCCAAAGGTGGCATCGTGAGTATCCCCCTGCGAGCCTTTGCGTGGAGGAGCAGCAGCTCTGACGCGGCAGGAGGGGGGGGTGGGGTTCAAGTGGGTGCCGGTGGGGGTTTTGCAGCTCTTGTTGTCTTTGCTTTAGGGAGACCCCGGCGTTCACGGCCTCGCGGGGGTGAAGGGCGAGAAGGTAGGGCCCTGGGGACAAGGGTGAGCCTGGTGGGCATTCCTGGGGGGTGTGGGGTCAGCTCTTGGGGGGGGTGCACGTGCCTCCCCTGGAGCATTGCTAAACAAGTGCTGCTTCCCCATCGCATTTCTTGCGTCCTCTGTCCCCAGGGTGAATCAGGCGAGCCGGGGCCGAAGGGACAGGTGAGTGACCGGCTGCTGGGGGCGAGTGGAGCCCCGCACTGCGGTGCTGAGCAGCTCCAAGGGACCCTCAGCTGGAGGCGATCATCCTCCACGGAGCTGGATGTGGCCCCACGGCCCTGTGCTGAGCTCACCACCCATGCCACTGCTCCATCCCCCTGCAGCAAGGTGTCCAGGGCGAGCTCGGCTTCCCCGGCCCCTCGGGGGACGCGGGCGCACCGGGTGTGCGAGGCTACCCGGGTCCCCCTGGCCCACGAGGACTCGTCGGGGAGCGCGGCGTGCCGGGGATGCCCGGCCAGCGGGGCGTAGCGGTGAGTACCCCAGAAATCCCTGGCCACCGTGTGCCCACCCAGGCGGTGAGCCGGGGGCATCGCCGGCGTCTGAGTTGTTACCTGACCTTCCCTTATCGACTGCTTCCTCCGGACAGCTGGAGCTGAGCCGATTACTTCAGAATAAGCCCCGCGTTGCAGCTCGCCAGGAGGGCTGAGCTGGAGTCGGGAGCCCACCTTCCAGAAAAGAAGAGCTCAGCTCTCTTTTTTTCTCCCTGTACATAGCAAAAGCGGTGGATTTAGGTCCAACGTGCACCTTTGCACGTATCCTTTGTTTCCCAGAACAGAATTTTTCCAGCATAAGTTTGCTTTTAGATTTGCAGAATGAGACGAGCAGGTTGTAGGGCTTGCACAAGCTGAGGCTGGAGCACCAGTACTGGGACTGAACGGGGAGCAAAGAAGGGTTGGGAAGGGGGTGAGGGTGCAGGGAGGTGCTTTGGGCTGGGGGAGCAGGACAGGGCCAGCTCTGGGGATGGAGGGAGCTCTCCCCTCATGGTGCATCCCTCCTCTTGCTGCCCGCAGGGCCGGGATGCCGGGGACCAGCACATCGTCGACGTGGTGCTGAAGATGCTGCAAGGTGAGGGGGGCGAGTGGCACCCGGTGCACACACACCCCATGAGCGGGACCCCACCAGCTGGGCGGCTGCCACGTCCCGTCCCACACCGGCCCCTCTCTGCCCTACAGAGCAGCTGGCGGAGGTGGCCGTGAGCGCCAAGAGAGCTGCCCTGGGGGGAGCCGGTGCCATGGGCCCCCCGGGACCTCCCGGGCCCCCAGGCCCACCTGGGGAGCAAGGCCCACATGGACCCATGGGACCTCGAGGTGTCCCCGGCATCCTGGGTGCCGCCGGGCAGATCGGCAACATCGGACCCAAAGGTGGGTGGCAGCGGGCTCGGGGACGGCGAGCGGAGGGGTGGCGTGGCGGGGCTCTGTCAGGGTAAAAAGCAGAGGAGGTTCTGAAATAATCTGCCCTGCCCTAAGGGGGCAGGCTCACCCCCCTGCCGAGTTCTTTGGGTTGGGGTTTTCAATGATGTGAAAGCTCGCAGCTGTCTGCAGGGTGCGTTTTCCCATCCCCAATTCTGACAGGCTCCGTAGCTGCAGAATAAAGCTCAGTGTTTTCTCTTTGCATCCCCAAAACAAAGCCGTACCCACCCCATGCCGTGCTGGGCAGCCCGCAGCAGCAATAGGGCACAGAAACGTTCCTTGAGGCCGCCCACTCCCATATTTCCCCACCCACCCATACTGAGCCCCCCCACCCCATAGACCCCCTCCAGAGTCTCCACGGTTCCCGCTGCAGCTCCAGCCTTCCCTTCCCTTCCCTCTTTTTCCCCCCACAGGAAAGCGCGGGGAGAAAGGTGAGCGGGGAGACATCGGCCGCGGACACCCAGGGATGCCGGGCCCCCCAGGGATCCCAGGTAAGCCCCTGGGGGCACACGGGGCAGCAGTAGGTCCCTTGCTGGGCATGGCAGCCCCAGACCCATGTAACAGATAAAACCAGGCACCTCTGGCTCATGCCGACAAACCTGGGCAGATTCATCCCACAAATCTCTGAGCGGCAGCACCCCTCCCTGCCCCATGGATTTGCCAGCTCTGGGGGCAGCACGTCCCATGCTCTGCTCCACCAAAGGCGCTAGGAGCCGGAGCTGAGGGCACCAGCTCACAGCCACGCTCCCCTCACAGGTCTCCCCGGCATCCCCGGCCACGCGCTGGATGGCAAGGACGGGGAGCGGGGCCCTCCGGGCGCCCCGGGGGAGGCTGGCCGCCCGGGTTTACCCGGCCCCACGGGGCTACCGGGCTTCTGCGAGCCGGCCGCCTGCCTCGGAGCCTCCGCGTACGCCTCGGCGCGCCTGACGGAGCCGGGTGCTGTCAAGGGACCCCTGTACTGAGGGCACCGCCGGACCTAGAGACCGAAAACTGCAAACCCACAGGAAGCCACCTCTGCGCCATCCCGGCCCCGAGGGCTGCACAAACTGGGGAGCCCGTGGGAGGGAGGGTGCAGGGTCGAGGGGCAGAGCCCCCCAGCTGGTGTAACCCCCCCAGCAGCTCGGGTTGGGGTGAAGAACAAAGGGACATCGCCCCCACGCCTGTCCTTGGTGCTGGGGCTCACCACCGGCCCCTCTGCCCCTCCCTGTGCCCGTCCCAAAGAAATAAATCGACTTTTATACAAACCCTCTCACTCTGGTATGTCCTGTTTGGGGCTGGAGGGGGGGGGTTGGTGCTGATTCCCCTGTCTTCCTTTTTTTTTTTAAAAAACAACAACAACAACAAAACAACACAGAAATTGTGGTTTGACTATTTAAGATGTGCCAGAGCCAGCCTTGTTCACTGCTGGGCGCTCATGCAGCTGTAAATCTTTGTAAAATAGGATTATTTTATAACGATGAATAGAAGATTACCAACTTTTTAAAAACTGGACAATAAAAACGAGATGGATTGTTAATGAACTGAGACAATGCGTTGATTTCCTTGAATCAAAACAAGCCTGTGCTGGGTGTGGGGAGGGGACATGGCGTGAGGCTTGCAGCTAGCTTTTCTATCTCCTCAAGGCTCTTTTGTGGGCATCTCAATTGCTCATTCCCTTCCCTGGGGACAATTTCAGCCTCCCAATAAGTTTCTTAAGTGAGGGCTGCTCCTTTTCCCCCCTCTTGCACCTCTGCAAACGTGCACGGTGATTTGTCCCCCTCGATAGCTCATGATTGGCGGCTCCGTGGGGCTGAGCAAAGTCACCAGAAATGGGCCGGGCACCTTCAAACAGCACCAAACCCTTCTCAGTCCCCTCGCAATCAAGCGGGCCAGACCGCTATTAGCAGCGCCGAGGAGGGCATCGATCCCCTAATAGCTAAAGAGGAGCCCGCAGCTCTGACCGCATCCGCAGGTGTCTCTCTCATTATTGCCATCGACAGCAGGAAGGATTAAAGCCGTGCAGCGGGAGCAATGGGGCTTCGCTTTGTAAGATAAATAAAAATCGATTTTTGTTTATTAGCAGAGCATTGTTGGCTTGGCAGGGGAACAAACCCCGGGGAGCAGCGGCGAGCACGCCGGGTGCCGCAGTCCCGTGGGGCATCATCACAGCACCATGGGCAACTGGGGCTGTGGCTTGGCCCCAGCTGGGTACATGTCCCCTGCGGGGGGGGTGGGGGGTGTGATTTGGGATTTTGGCAGGGAGCAGCTCCAAACCCAGGCAGAACCAGTATCGGGTGCTCTCCATCCCCATACACACCTGGCCCTACAGCAGGGCGCTTCCCATATGGCTCCTTTCTGTCCCCACAGCCCCGCACCCTCAGCAGCGCCCCATGCTCGCTTTCCACTTGAATTGCCTTCCTGGGCCCTTTGCACGGTAAGTGACGAGGCAGCAGTTTGCAATCAGCTAACTTTAGGGAACTTTTTTTTTTTTTTTTTTTTTTTTAATCGGATGGGAATTGCAAATGTTTTATTTGCAAGTTGGAATTTAATCAAGAAATTAAGGCAGCTGCATTTCAACGAGGGGCCACACTCCGGTTCCTTCCACACGCGCTCCGAATCTGCCTCTTCATCAGAGCCCTCATAAATATTCGCCCCATACACAGCCGATCGGATGCGGCGTGGAGCTGGGAGCTGGGCTGGCTGTGGAAACCAAGCAGCCGCAGAGCCTCCAGCTCCTTCCCCATGCGACAACCGACCGCTGCGAGCGGGGTGCCAAGCACCGGCCGCTTCGCGACGGGCCCGGGGAGCCTCCCCCCGGCGTGACCGAGCTCCGGGGGGGGAACACCCGGGCTCGGGAGGGCTCCGGCGGAGCGGCGCAGCCCGGCCCCGGGCCGCCAGAGGGAGCCGCCTGCCCGCGGAACGCCCCGGCCGCGGCTCTGCCCGGTGGGGTCGGGGCTCGGCCGCCCCCGGGGGGGCTGCAGGAGGCTGGGGGGGGGGAGCTGCTGTGCCCCCGGGGGTCGTCCCTGAGGTGGGGTTGGGGAGGAGCGAGGAGGTGGATGCAGTCTGCTCGCTGTCTGTGGTCGTTTAAGCATCGGCCGCTGAGTTTGTCGCAGCTTGCTTCAGAGCAGAAATAGGCTGGATCTTACACTGGATCTCTTAAAATGATCTCCTGGGCTCCAAAAAGCTGCTCCCAAGCTTGTAGGTGCAGCTCCAGAGATGTGGAAGCGTGGGGCTCAAGGTGCATTTTGGCTTCCGACTCCCCCAGTTTACCTCCCAAAGCCAGCACCCCGGGGTGAAGCTGCTCCAGCCTCCTCCGAACCCAGCAGAAAGCAGTGGCCCGAGGGAGAAAGCCCTGGTTCAAGCACCCAGACCCCTTCAGCTGGGGGAGCACCACCTGGGGGGGTTCTACCCATCACATATATACGCTGAGCTAGAAGGAAGCTGCTTTAGATAAGAAGGGGTGAAGTGAAAGGACTCAGGGCAGGTCCCTGCAGGGCCACACCAGCCCTCCCCAAAAGCTGCAGCTTCCCTTCTCTTCCCCTCTCCTTTAAAAGGGACAGGGAGCCTGGTTTCTGGAGTAATTCGGGGGCCTCTGATTGCTGCCATTCAAAGCTGACGAGGACTGTGGTGGGTGGCCGCAGCTTGCCTTCAGCCACATGCACCCCGCACACCTGGGTGTGCTGCTGGGAAGCAGCTCCCAGCCCTTCCCAGAGCCCTGCACGCACCAGGGGAAGAGAAATCCCCAGCACCCAGAGGCACAGGCCTCACATCCCAGCCTGTGGCACAGGCCTCCCTGTGAGCCCACGGCAAGGGGCAGTGCTGCCACCTGAATAACTCAGGGCGATGAGATAAAAGTTTCCCTGCACCAGCCGATGCCTTGATTAGCCCAAATTGCCTCCCTCACCCTCGGGGAGGTGGAGACAGGCTAATCACCGTTTGTTCTCTCTTGATAGATGATTAACCACAAATTAGAATATTAAATAGAGGACTTTGGGTACGTGAATTAACAGCTGAGAACTAAGTTAATTATTGGAGGAGCCATAAAACTGCTTATTTTTTATTCTTGGATTATTGTTTGATTCCCCCCTCTTCTCCCCTTAAAAAAGGGAGCTGTTTTGAAGCTGGCTGTGCTGTGTGGCCAGAAGCACTGCACGTGGCTGGGACATGGGAACATGGAGCCCTGTGCCCCACAGCAGCACACGGGGTTTTGGAAACAAACCTTCCTGCAGGGAACCAGCCCCATCCCACCGCCCGCTGTGCTGTGGGCAGGGACAAGCAGGTGCCTGATGCACACACGGGTGGCCAGAGGAGCTGGTCCTGCTTCTCCAAGGCAAGGCCAAAATTTGGAAACTGGCTCTACCCAAAAACCTTTGTTAATAGCCTGTTCATTTAAATATAACGGTGAGCCTGGGTGGTATAACGAGGCTGGAAAAACCTCATTAGAGACCAAGGTAGAGGTGTGTGGTTGAGCACGCAGGAGCAGGGCTGGCAGAGGGAAAGTCAGGCTGGGCAAGGTGCAGGGTGCTTGGGGTGAGCTCCTGCCCCAGCTCAGCACCCATCCCAGAGCAGTTTGGTGGCAGAGCTCCCCAGGATGTGACCCTGCTGCCCCTGAGCCCTCGCAGGGTTTTGGGGCCAGCAGCCCCCACCTCTCCGGTCTCAGCTCATGGTGCCAACCCTGGCACAGCAGCAGTGGCCTCAAGGGTGCTCAGCTCCTGTGGGAAGGGGTCCGAAGGTTGCTGTGCCACACGGCAGAGGGGAAGGGACGTGCTGACAAAAGGCTGATTTAATTACTAGAATTGTTCTGATTACAGCCTGCAAACACTGTTATCTTGTAATTATTGCCAAGAACATGCCATTAGTACATGATTAAACACAACGTCTTGTGGGCTGCTGGCTGATTGTCTGATGCCTTATGAACTTAATTGCTTTGTGCTGGTGGAAAGCGACTGGAAGGATGGAGCACAAGGATGGAGCCAGGAGGGGGCTGGAGCCACTGGACACCCCCCCAAATCAGGACCCTCAGCTCCCTTCCCAAAGCCAGGCTGCTCAAAGCGCTCACAGACATGCTCAGGACCTCAGCCCTTGCATGCCTCAGCCAAGGGGGAGCAGGATCAGGATCAGTGCCTCGCTCCTCTCCCTGCTCTGTTAGACACCACCTGCACTAAATTCATTGCCTTCAGCTTGCAAGCAGAGGGCACCAGCTTCCTCCCAGCATCTCCCTTCAGCAGAGAGGAAAAACCCCAAGACATTTGGTGGCACAGGGTGCCTGGGAGGGCACCGCACTGTGGGGCTGCAGCCCAGGGCACCAGGATGAGCCCCCGCGCTCAGCAGCTGAGGGTCCTGCCTGTGCCCCCGGCAGCCCTCACTGGCAGCACAGTGCTGCAGGGAGCTTGGTCTCCTTCCAGGAAAAACCCAGCAACTTTCTGCCTCAGGGTCCCCTCGGCACCTCTCACACTGTCACCCTGCCCAGCTGACAAGGACACACAAACTAATCCTGACGTCTCATTAGCAGGATTAATTCTTGACCTCATTCTCCTCTCAGAGGAGAAATCAGCACTTAGCGCCACGGCACAGCACCCTGCTCCTCCAGCCAGGGCTGAGCAACCAGCCGAGGCCAGGCAAGCAGGCTCCTGGCCCTCCCTCCCCATCCCTCCTGCTCAGGTGGCCTTGGAGGTCACAGCCCTTCCCCACCGTTCAGTACCTGCTCCTCCCCAGAGGACCGTGTCTCCCTGCAGCCAGCGTGTCCCAGGCCCACACAGCTTTTAAACAGAAAAACTGGGGGGGTTCCTTGGCACAGGCTCTGCTAGCTGGGTTCTGCCCCCCAAAAGCTGAGGCTGCCCGGCCGGGTGCATTTATACCAGAGCAGCCCCGGGTGGGTGGCGAGGGGAGCACCCACCTGGGCAGGTGCTGCAGGGGAGCCGTCAGCCCCGTAATTGCTTTCAGGCCGGGCTGTCCCCTGCTTGCTTTTTAAAAACCTCACAGCCTGCCTGGCATGGGGGGACAGCCACCATTCTCCCTTGTCCACCCCAGCTGCTGTTTGATCCCTCGGAGTTTCCTCATCCTCTCCCTGCAGCACTGGTGTTACACGGATTTACCACCCTCCCTGTGTTGCATGACATAAATAAGCTCCATGTGCCAGCAACCCCATGGCAGGCAAAGGAAAAGGGGGAAATAACACTGGGAACGGGTCTGCTGCCCCCCCACCTAGCTCAGGGCAAGCTCTGACTTCCCAGGTTCAGAAGCACATGGGCAGGTGGAAGTGGAGGAAAGCAGAGAAAAAAGGGAAATGGCCCCGGATGACAGGGCAGGATGGGGCCTGGCTCATAGGAGGAGCAGCCCTGCTGAGCACCAGCCCAGCTCTGGCCCCCGGTTCCCCAAGAGGAGCGAGCATTGCTCCTAAATGATGATTTCTATTGTAATAACTTGCTCCCGTCAGCAAGCAGCCTGGTGTTAAATCCATTTTTACGGCCTGCTGAAAATGCCTTTTCTGTGCTGCCCAAGAGGCGCCTGCTCCTTCCCTTCCTTTCTCTTTTCCTTTTTTTTTTTTTTTTTTTTCTTTTTCCTGTCTTGCAGGAAAAGGAGAGAAAATCCCCAGCAGATTTGTTGTTTATAGAGTCGTGTTCAACACCAGCGAATCGATACAACAAACCACGCGCTGCGACTCCACGCCTGGAATAAACGAGGTCCCGGGCAATTCCGCCGGTGCCTGTCATGCTCAGGCACCCACCGGATCGGAGCCTGGAATGAAACAGAAATGTCTCTTTGCAGGAGTTAATTACAGCTCCACGTTTCTCATTTCTCTCCACCACCAGCGCTGTGCTGTGCCTCCAGGTGAGAGGCGATTTCGGCTGCGCTGGGGGAAGCACTGCTTGGTTTTGTTCCTGTGCACAAATCCTGGGCTCGTGGCACCCGTGCGGGTCTCAGCACAGAGGGGCTGCCCCTGGGGGACCCGCACTGCCCGTGGGGCACTGCCCAGCCCCTGCCCTGCTTTGTCCCCAGAGCTCCCTGTGGTGTGACAGCGAGAGGGCTGTCCCCAGGCTCCTGCAGCACCTGGAGATCCGGGGTGACCGAACCGAGGGTGAGATGTGGTTTGGGTTCCACCTCCATCTCATGCCTGGGCCCCAGCTTTAATGCAGGCACTTGGCAGAATCAGTTTTGGGTCTTTGCAGTCAGTCCCCAGCAGAAGCTCCTGCAGGGATGTCAGTGGTGGCACCACACCTGCAGAGGACTCAAGGCCACGTGCCAGCTTTGCTCCAGCAATCGATGCAATGGGCACAACCGCGAATCCCACCAACAAAGGGGAAATTTTCATCAGAAGGGAACAATTCTCACTTGTCACCAGCTTATAACCAGCAAAAGAGGCGTTCAAGTGCCGCTGGGCCTGGTGTTCAGCAGCAGAGGTGTCTGTGCAGAGCCATGGTTTGGCTCCTGCCCCTTCCACCAGAGCGCTGTGGGGCCGGGGCTGGGCTCTCACCTTGTGGTTCACCATTCGTTTGTGTTTCCAGAACACCTTGCGATACACCAAGGTGTATCCAGAGAGGTGCTGTAAAGGGGCAAGGGATTATTAAAGCCACAGCCAAGCCATCAGCCATCAGGCCCGACTGTTGGAATATCATATTTCTTATTGATGGAATTAGCAGCGCTGAGCTCCCAGCCCGATCAATACCCTTAATAATTCCATCAAGGTCATGTCAGCTTTCATTTCCCTGGGTATGTTTTCCAAAAGAAACTCATTTCTAAAATGAAACCCCAAAGGCCTTGCCCGCATCCTGCCCAACCACCACTCCACAGGGCATCCATGCCACCCCCTGTGCTCAGCCAGGGTGGGGGAGCACCCACCGGGGGGCTTCCCATGCAGAAACCTGGCTGAGCTGGGATGTACCGATGGTTGTGGTGGGGTGCAGGTCCCCAGAATATGTCCCCATCCCAAGCACAGCCAGATCCCAGCAGCTGTCGGCAGGGTGCTGGCCGAGGGAGCGGTCACCACCACGCCACGCTGTGAGCAGTGGCCACAAACAGCTCAAAACACAGATTTTTGGTGCCTCAAAGGCTTCTGGCATTTCCCAGCCACACTTCAAGTTGCTGTCTGAACCAAAGGATTTGCTGGCAGTGTAAAAATGGAATTGCTGCCTGTTAGGAGTGTGTTGGGAGGTTGTTAGAGACCTGTTTTCTGGGGTTTAGGAAACATCCACCAAAACCTCTGCAGGTGCTTTGCAGGCAATGATGGGCGCAATTTTCCTGCAGGTGCAGCAATAGGGGCGCAGCAACAACAGGGTGCAGTTATACTTGGGGTGCCTCGGGCTGGCAGCCCTGGGGGTTGCCAGATGGGTGCTGGGGACCGGGACACATCCCAGCAGAAGTGCCTCCCCCCAGATCCTCTCAAAAGGCACACCACTGCCCCCAGGATTTCCTGCACAATGGTGGGATTAGGAAGCAGAACGAGCAGCTCCGTCCGTAGGCAGCGGCTTTGCTGCTCTTTCTGATGGCAGGACGTGGGGCGGTTGGAGTCCTCTTAGAGGCTGTTCCGCGCTCTGCTGACAACCCTAATCCTCTCTCGCATCAGGGCCCTGCCATTGTCAGGGGTTTACGAGGCCCTGAATCTGCACTCGAATCTTTCCATGTGTATTATTAATCCTGTGTCTCCATTCCTGTGGAGATGGATTTAATGAGGGTAATTATGATTTGCGAGAGAAAAACCGCTCAAGCTGCAAATAGTGCCAGCAATTCCCCTTTTCTTTCTCTCTCTGCAGCAGCAGCTCTGAAAGCACCAAGAAACACGGTCCTCTGCTCAGGGTGAAAAGCCTCCAGCTTTCCCCCTGCATGGAGACCCCTGCTGATGCCCACTGAACCTCCTGCCCCTGTTCCCTGTCGGGGCTCCCCACTTGGTTGTTAAAGCAAGATGCAGCGGTAGCAGGACCCAGTGCAGCCTTGGAACACCCTGGGAAGAACCAAATCACGAAGCTGGAGCCCTCCTGTCCCACCCACTGCTTGCCAGCCTGCTGGCTGCTGAGCAATGCAGACACCAGGTCCTCCTGCAGACGGTTCCTCTCCTGCAGCAGCTGGGGCTGGGCCCTACCTCCAGCCTTCGTGGCTGCTGCGGAGCTCATGGCTTGTTGGCCGCTCCAGTAGGTTCCCTCATTAAAGACAGGGACGCCTCAGCCTTGCTTTTCCTGATGGATTAATTCTGCATGAGCGGCCTAGATTCTCCCCAGAGTTTCAATCAGATCTGATTTTCTCATTTCTTCCTTCTCTGGGTCCGGTTGCAACCGCGCCTGGGTGCCCCGGGGGGGCACGGCACAACCCCCAGCTATGCTCACGGCTGTGCTGGGCTGTGTGTGTGCAATGAATCCCTGGGGGCACTGCACAGGTTTCATTTTGGTGGTCGAGATTATAGGCACAAGGTGTTAGGGAAGCCCAAGCTAGGCTCCTTTACACCCTTTACAAGCTTCTCCGCCTTTACACCTCCCTGTCACCCAGCTCACCGTCCCGTCCCCCAGTCCTGCATCCCCTGGGGGCTGAGCTGTCCCTGCAGCTCGATGGGCTCCCGTTGCAGAGAGCCTCTCGAAGACACCAGAGCCTCTCTGCCCACTGCTCAGCCAGCTTTTCTTCCCAGGCCAGCTCGGTAGCTCTCTTGCTTACTTCAGGTCAATATTTTTTCCTTTGTACCATGAGAAACAAAACCTTTTTGCATTAACTCCTGTGCCCTCTGCCCCGTTTCTTTCTTTCTTTACTGCCTCCATTGCATTAAATCTTGGATGTCTAAGCCGCAAAGTCCACATTTCAGAAGCATGAGAGCCAAACAAAGGTGCTTAGGGGGACAGCGGGACGTAGAAGGATCATTTTTTTCTAGGGATTTGGATCAAGATAGAGATGGATTTTCTCGGTTTGCCTCAACGTGAAGGGATTTGCATGTACATAAATAGTGGTGCAGACTCTGCTTGTAGTGCCCGTGTCTGCTCTGCTGCGCGTTGGTAGAGGTAAGGCAAGCCAAAATCTAAAGAGACCGTGTCAATAGCGTTATGGGACAGGAGCAGCATAATACTTTCCATTAAAACCCATCTTCCCATAGAGATGGATTGAAAGGCGCTCTGCTCCTCCTGGGATAAACTTCTTCCCTATCTCTAGAGAGCAGGCACGGGGTTTCATGGCCCTGTAAATCCAGCTTCAGGGCTCCCAGCGCCAGATAAAGAACCTGCTGCAGCTACATGACGCCGCGTGCTGAGATGGTGTAAATTCGCTCTGCCAGCTCACGTCTGCTCTGGCATTTTGGCAGGATACGGCTGGCCGGCGGGTTTTGGTTAGGGCAGGTACCCGGCACCCTGCTGAAGGCTGCACAGATCCGGGATGGAGGCTGGGGAGGCTGGGGGGTGGAGGCCGGGGAAGCTGGAAGCTGGAACCTGGAGTTTGGGGAAGCTGGAGAGGCTGGAGGCTGGAGGCTGGAGGCTGGGGGCTTCAGCCCCAACCCCACAGAGCTGCTGGGGCTCCCCGGCCGGGGGGAGGGAGGGGATGCCCGGGGTACCCGCGGCTTGCAGCTGCTCTCCAGCTCGCTCCCATCCCTCCCGGCTCCCCTCCTGCCCTCCCAGCTCCCAGACGCACGGCCAAGCCTCGCACCCCGCAGCCTGGAGGGCGCAGCTTTGGGGCTGGGGGCGGTGGGGGAGGACGGCCCCGGCCCTGCCCATCCCCACAGCGACGCTAGGGGGGGGCCGAGCTCCGCCGACGAGGCTGCGACCGCTCCCCGCTCCCCGCTCCGCAGCCTTCGGGGCGAGGTCCGGCCTCCGCCGGCGGCCTCCCGAGCCCCAAGGGTATTTTAGGGGCGCAGCGCCCTGCCCGCAGCCCCTCTGGGGCTGGGGGCGATGCCAGAGCAGCTTTTCCCTTCCTTCGCCCGGAGGGGTTTGCTCGCATCCTACCAGGGGTCTCCAGCCTCCTTCCAGCCTCTCCTTGAGCTGAAGGACCCCAAATTTCCCCAGACAGGGGTATGGGGACAGGGCTGTCCCAGCACTTCTGATATCAGGAGCGGTAGCAGCCGTGGTGGCGATGGGCAGGAGCCCGCAGCCGACTGACGTGGAGGTGCCTGAAACAGGGGCATCGGCAGCCCCTGGGGCATGCTGCCCTTCCCTGGGGGCCCACGGCCCTGTGAGCCGAACCCCTTCAGAGATACCCCACTCAGCACTGAACTCGTGAGAAATGGGTATCTCGTTTTTAATAGCTGGCTTGCCAAGAAAATCTACAAAAGGGGAGGTGTGCAGAGTCAGAAACTGGGGAGCATGAGGCAGAAAACGCATGGGTGTTTCCTAAAGCTGTGGCATTTTCCGTGGACTTTGGTCAGGCAAAGAGCGTTATTTCTCAGCCTCTTTGTCTTTCAAAAGTAGCCCAGAACATCCTAAAATCGCCTGCCCGAGACCTGAGAGCCTCGAGGCCCTTCAGACACGAACAACGTGCACATACGGCAGGGCTCAGTGGTGGAGAAATGGGGATTGAGGAGGTTTGTGCCCGCAGGGTGCTCCTACCTGCGCAGCCAACGCGGGGCAGGCTGGCTCCGGAAAGTGCAGGGCAGCAGCAGCCAGGCACCATCGGTCCCAGTTACACCAGTGGTGCGGGGCTGGTGCAGCGTGTGTGCACCACCAGGACCTGCCGCCAGCCCGGGGGCTTTGAGACGGGGCCTCTGCAGTAATAGTGATGCCCAATGGGGGGCTCTTGCCTCTTGCCGAGGAAAATACGGCTTTCCCCACAAATACTGCAACCGACGCTGGGCGTATCCTAAAATAAAGGCAGCCGTGGCACACGTCTCTGCGTGTACTTCCCACGTCTGCTGGGATGCAGGACCCAGCTCTGCTCAGCCGTGGAGAGCCGTGAGGTGCTTTAAAGCATTTCCTTCTCGTTACAAGTCCTCCTATGTTCTAATACACTGAACTATGAAATTAGGAACGTGAGACCTTTCCGTTAGGATCTGTCCCGAGCACTGCGAGACGTTTGGCAAAGTTCAGGACCAAGGGAACATGCTGCAGTGGCATTTTAAAATCGTTAATCAGAGATTGGCGGCTAATTCCTAAAATTCTTATTTTCTTACTTTCAAGTTAAGCTGTGTCTTCCTCAGTGCCCAGGGCTGGGCTGGTGACTTGTCCTTGCACAGCGTCCCCAGCGTGGCCCATGCTCGGCCCTGGGTACATTTTGCTCCCAATCCCAACTCAGGGTGCATGGAAATGATGCTGAGCTGCTGGAGCTCATAATGGCAGGTTAGGGAACAGGGGACCCCCCGGGTCTGTCTCAGGGTTCCTTTCAGCCCTGGCTCACACACCGCACTTTAAATAATATCCCCTGAGCTTAATATCACCCAGCTGCCCTGCAGCCAGCCCCTTCCTCTCCCCTTGTCCCAGTCCCTGCCACAGGAGGG